>SKCR01004111.1:12500-26729 GCA_019454045.1 Zanthoxylum bungeanum | reverse complement strand
ACCTGCTCGAACACTACATTCCTCATTCCTTCAGCTAGCTTCTTCACCTCAGCCTGATAGGCTATCATGTTTGGCTGTCTTGCCTGGAATTCACCATTCAATTACTGAATGGCCGGCTGAGAACCACTTTTTACCACTACATCCCTTACTCTAACTTCCACCCAGAGTCTCAATCATGTTACAATTGCTTCATATTCTGCCTCATTATTTGTAGCTTCGAAGGCGAATCTCAGGGTGTAGCTCAATTCCTCTTATTCGATACATTTGAGGATTATCCAGCCCCACATCCTTGTGAGCTGACTGATCAATCAATAAACAGCTCCCACTTGGCTTCTTCTACTGCCATAACCAGAGGTCCAGTGAACTACGCAACAAAATCTACCAATGTTTGCCCATTGATCGATACCCTAGGTAGATAGGATATATCATACTCATTGAGTTCCACGAACCACTTTTATAAATGACCTGAGACATCTGACTTATGCAGTATCTGCCTCAATGGATGGTCGGTATATACTCTGATGGGGTGGGCTTGAAAATAGGGGCGTAACGACCTCACCACAGTGATCAATGACAAAGCCACCGGCTCATGAGATGCGTATCAAGTTTCCGCACCCAACAGGGCCTTACTAGTGTAATACATCGGCCTTTGGATTTTGTCCACCTCCTGCACTAATACTGAACTCACAACATACTCATAAACAGCTAAGTATAGGAACAATGTCTCACTTGGGATCGATTTTGCAAGCAGTGGAGGTTGGGCCATGCATTCCTTGAGTTTTTGGAATGTGTGGACACTGGTTTTCGCCTGAGGTCCACAATCGAGAATTTTTAGGAAGGGGGCACTAGCGATTCTGCAATACAAGGTAGAGTGAGCGGGGAGTTCCTACCCATTGGTGTGATGGGTGCCGTAGGCACTCCGACGCTCAAGTCAATAATGAAGACGAGCAGAAATTAATGAAAGAGAAAGGTTGAGGGTTACCTTGACCTCTGTAGACTGCCGTGAGGGCGGTGAACCGATGTTTAAAGGATGATCTCTTTTGAGAGCTCAAGTATGAGAGCTCCAAAATCCCCTCCCCATTTTGAATTGTGGCTCATTTTATAGGCTATCAAGATATGAGTTTGATTAATACAGTAAATATTTAACCCTTTAGTGTCCAAAATGACCAATCACGTGGGGCTATTAATCATAAGAAAGACGTTTCTTTTGTTTGGTAGCTGATAAGTCTAAAGGTTGTTTGGTAGGCCTTTCCTTTGTGTGTGGGCCTTGGCCCAAGGATTTGGCTATTTGTAGGAGTTGGGCTTTAGATAAGAATAGTTTAAATCTCATGGGTCGTATACTGTTAGGTATTTGGGTTTGGAATAATATTGGACCCGAAGTGAAAAGATGATTTTGCCCTTGGTTCCATTTGGTCCGTATAGTTTGTCTCTTACCCTATAAGTCAATGAGTTCTTGGCTTGGAGAGTATTCAACGAGTATATCGTTTGGGGTATATATAAAACATGTAGGCATACCTGGACGTTGATATCATTTGGACCTGTTAAAGGTCATACCACATTGATAGAGCTAAGTATATATCCGGGGATGATCCTCAGCCGACTAGTCTTAGACGTTGATATCGTTTGGGCCTGACCAATGTTATTTCATTATGATGAAACTAATAAAATATCAAGGGTGATCCTCAGTTGACCAAATCCGAATGTTAATGTTGCTCGGTCATGGGATAATCCTTGGTCGACCAAACTTGGGTGTTGATGTTGCTTGGACCTGGGATGATCCTCGATCGACCCGACCTGGGCGCTGATGTTACTCGGACCTAGGATGATCCTCGGTCAACGTGACCAGGGTGTTGATGTAGCTTGGACCTGTCAAAGGTCATATTTAAAGAAAACAAATAATTATTATGGATGATCCTCAGTCGACCAGACGAAAGCTAAGATAATCTCCAGTCGACCAAACAAGCTAAGGGTTGGGGGAATCTTCATCTTCGTCCGGACTATATGAAGGTCCGGATCTTAAACTCGACTCGACATGAGCTATTGGGGAATATTCCCGTCGACTAAACCATATGAAGATACAGGATAATCTCCAGTCGACCAAACTAGTTAAGGGTCAGGGGAGTCTTCAATTTCGTTCGGACCAGATGAAGGTCCAAGTCTCGAACTCGACTCGACTTGAGCCATTGGGAATGTTCCCAGTCGACTGAACAAGATGAAGTTTCAAGATAATGTCTAGTCAACCAGACCTGCTGAGGGTCGAGGGAGTCTTCTATGTCGTCCGGACCATATGAAAGTCCATGTCTTGACTCGAATCAACACGAGTCATGTGGGGAATGTTCTCATCGACTAGACCAGATGACGACCAAGATAATTTCCAGTCGACCAAACCATATAAGGGTCGAGGGAGACTTAAATATCATCTAAACCAGATGAGGGTCCAAGTCTTGACTCGACTAGACATGAGTCATTGGGAATGTTCCCGGTCGACTAAATGAGATGAAGGTTCAGGATAATCTCCAGTCGACCAGAACTACTGAGGGTCGAGGAATTATTCTATATCGTCCGGACCAGATGAAAGTCCATGTCTTGACTCGACTCGACACGAGTCATATGGGGAATGTTCCCATCGACTGGACAAAATGAAGGCTAGGATAATCTCCAGTCGACCAAACTAGCTAAGGGTCAGGGGAGTCTTCAATATCATCTAGACCAGATGAGGGTCCAGGTCTTGACTCGACTCGACATGAGTCATGTGGGGAATGTACCCGTCAACTGGACCAGATGAAGGTCAGGATAATCTCTAGTCGACCAAGCTAGCTAAAGGTCGGGGAGTTTTCAATATCATCTGGACCAGATGAGGGTCTAGGTCTTGACTCAACTCGACTGACATGAGTCATGTGGGGAATGTTCCCGTCGAATGGACCAGATGAAGGTCCATGAGAGTTTTCTATGTCGTCTAGACCAGATGAAGGTCCATGTCTTGTTGTATGTCGTAAGACATTGCCTGTGAGCTTGAAACCACAAATCATGGTTAGCAACAAGGAAATAATACTTTTACCTTTCCTATGGAGACTAGGTTGTCTGAACTTTTTGATAGAATTTGGAAGATGGCCAATGATGTATTGTCAACTAGAACTTGTTTGGCTTTGGGGTTGCCTGTATGAAATTACGAATATGATTACAAGGGAGTGACGTTTATACTTGTCGGCTGGAAACCATGTCGTCTGAGTTGGAGGGTGGTCCTATGATGTTTCTGAAACATTGGTCCGACCATGTCGTTTGGGTTATATGCGAGTCTTTGAGAGTCTTCACTCCACTAGACCTGACGCTGGACCTGATGGAGGTCGAGTGACTTCGGTCGACTGGACCTGATGGAGGTCCAAGAGACTTCAGTCGACTAGACCTGATGGAGATCCTTGAGGTTATTCACTCTACCTGACCTAATGAAGGTTAGGTGACTCGATCAACCGGACCTGATGGAGGTCCATGAGACTTTGGTCGACTGGACTTGATGGATATCTTCGGGGTTCTTCACTCTACCCGACGTGATGGAGGTCCTCGGGGTTCTTCATTTAACCTGATTTGATGAATTTCATTAGGCCTTGATCGATTGGACTTGATGGAGGTCCATGAGAATTTGATCGACTGGACCTGATGGAGGTCCTCGGGACTTGACCCGATGAAGGTCAGTTGGCTTCGGTCGACTGAACTTGATGGAGGTCCTCGGGATTCTTCACTTTACCTGACCCGATATAGGTCAGGAGGCTTCGGTCTACTTGACCCGATAGAGGTCCAAGACTTCGGTCGACTTGACCCGATAGAGGTCCAAAAGACTTCGGTCGACTAGACCCGATGGAGGTCCTCGGGGTTCTTCACGTTACCCGACCTGATGGAGTTCATCAGGGTTCTTCACTCTACCTGACCTGTCGAAGGTCTGGAGGCTTCAGTCGACTCGATCCGATGGAGGCCCAAGAGACTTCCTACGTAGGCTGGAGTTGATGGCAATCCATACATATCATATGGAGAATATGACTATCCTCTCATGTCGTCTGGAAGAGATGACAACTCTTCCATGTAGTCTGGAGTAGTTGACTGTCAATGCATGTCATATGGAGTTAATGACAATTCATCCATGTTGTCTGGAGAAGATTAATATTCTTTCATGTCATCTGGAAGAGATGACAACCCTTCCATGTAGTCTGGAGTAGATGAAAGTCCATCCATGTCACATGAAGTAGATGACGATTCATCCATGTCATCTTGAGTAGGAACAATTCTTCCCCATCGCATGGAGAAGATGACAATCTTAGAGAATGCTTTTTGGTCGATATGGTATGCTGGAGGTTTACGGGGGTATTCCTATGTCGTCTGGGAGAAGTATGTCAATTAGGCCACGTGATAGTCCATATGTAAAAATATTATTTTCTTAATATTAATAATCTTTTTTCTTTGGTATATAAGAAATTTTCATTTCTAAGCGTCGCTTGGTCTTGATGTTGAATGAGATAAATTCGCTGAAGACCGGTGCCATATCATGTAGGCCGAGGGCCTACGATTATAATCCCTATTTTTAGGGTGATGATTCCCAGCTTACGGAGTCTGTCTCTATGTTGGTTGATGGGTCCTTGCATCCGAACCCTTTCGTCGTTTGGAGGGGTTTGAAATTTTCTCTTCATGGTGATTATTGCGAACGTTTTATCTCTTGCACCTCTTATACTCTTCCCATTTGACCTTGATTTGGGCTTGAGCCATGATCTGATCCATAGTGTAGCATCAGAATTTTCTTAGCTTCTTATAAAGTCTAATATCTCCTGGTAACACGTTCTTGAAAGCTTTAATGGCAGTCGGCTGGTGGAGATCTGGAATGGATATTCTTTCTTTGTTGAAACATACGACGTAGCCCCGTAGAGATTCTCATTTCCGCTGCTGAATTATATTGAGGTCGACTGTGGTTTTCTCAAGTTTACAAGAGCTGGAAAAGTGCTTCACAAACTTATCAGCTAGTTCCTGATACGACCCAATAGTCCTGTAAGGTAGATTGATGAACCAAGTGAGGGTTGGGCCTACCAATGTTTCTCTGAATCGTCTACACATTCTAGCTTCCTATTGATGAGGTGCCAGATCACGTCGATATCATCTTGTATTTGCAATGGACCACATGGTCGTCTGGGCCTGTGGATCCATCATACACCTTCATATCTGGTGGGCTAAACTTTCATAGGAGTTCAATAGAAGTAATGGATCCCAAAAAGAGAGTATCTGAGATCGTGTCTGCTCGGATTTTTCTCACTGGTAGTTTGACACTAGGTAGGCTGGGGAGAATTGCATATTTGAACTCCTATATTTCCTTGAACATGGTGGAGGCAACTTACTGTGCTTGGTCGGTTGGGGAGATATGTTGACTTCTTTCTTGATTTGGTGGATGGTTGGCTGATGGCGGATTATCGCTAGCCATATTATTAAATGCCCCCAAGGGATTGGTTGGGATTGTATGATTACTGGGATGGTCTGGAGTATCACGTTGTTGGGAGGTTGAAAAGATTTTCTCCAACTTCTTCTAGAGGTTCGTATTGGAGCTTCGCATGACTGAGTGTTCCCTTCTATAAAACTCGTAACCGTTCTTGTAGAATGGCCAATTGATCGACAACAGAGTTTGGTGTCTGCTCATTGCTTGAAGCCATGAGTAGCTATGTTTGTAAGGACCGTACACTGAGATATCTTTGCTTGCTATAAATCGCTAAAGCCCACAGTGGGCGCCAAATTATGGATGCTGGTTTTCGCCTGAGGTCCACAATCAATAATCGTAAGAAGGGGGCACTAGCGATCTTGCAATACAAAGGTAGAGTGAGCGGAGAGAGTTCCTACCCACTGGTGTGGTGGGTGCCGTAGACACTCCGACGCACAAGTCAGTAGTGAAGACGAGCAGAAAGTAATGGAAGAGCAAAGTTCTTGGTTACTTTGACCTCCGTAGACTGCCGTGAGGGTGGTGAACCAGTGTTTACATGATGATCTCTTTTGAGAGCTCAAGTATGAGAGCTCCAAAACCTCATCCCCATTCTGAATTGTAGCTCCCTTTATAGGCTATCAAGATATGGGTTTGATTAATGCAATAAATGCTTAACTCTTTAGTGTCCAAAACGGCCAATCACGTGAGGTTATTAATAATAAGAAAGACATTTCTTTAGTTTGGTAGCTGATAAGTCTAAAGGTTATTTGGTAGGTCTTTCCTTTGTGCGTGGGCCTTGGCCCAATGATTTGGCTATTTGTATGAGTTGGGCTTAGATAAGAATAGTTTAAGTCTCATGGGTCGTATATTGTTAGGTTTTTGGGTTTGGAATAATATTAGGGCCTGAGGTGGAAAGATGATTTTGCCCTTGCCCAAATTTGGCCAGTACAGAATGCATCCCCTCGCATTCAGTTGTCTAACTGACTTCTTTCTTGGCCTTCTTGATCATTTGGAATAAGATATGACTGACACTTGTTGGTAGCCTTATAGATGAACCGATTTAGTGCCGCCACCCAACCCGTTAAACTCTGCACTTCTTTGACCGTCCTCAGGGGTTTTAAATCTAATACTACTTTGATTTTCCACGGGTTTGATTCGATGCCATGTGCACTGACTATATACCCCAAAAAATTTCCCGAGGAAACACTAAAAGCATATTTATCCGAATTTAGTCTCATATTGTGCTTCATCAACAGCTTAAACATCCATCTGAGGTCGTCTAGATGATCTTCGGTCTTCTATGTCATTGTGATCATGTCATCGACATAGATCAACATTGTCTTACCGATAAGAGGACTGAAGACCTTGTTCACCAACTTTTGATATGTAGCCCCAACATTCTTTAATTCAAAAGACATCACCTTATAACAATATAGCCTTTGATCAGTAATGAAGGCTGTCTTTTCTTCGTCTTCGGCATGCATCCTGACATGGTTGAACCCCGAGAAAGCATCCATGAAACTGAGCAGTCCATGACATGCCATAGAGTCCACCAGCTGGTCCACCTTAAGGAGTGGGAAACTGTCATTCTAGCAAGCTTTGTTTAGGTCGAAGAAGTCCTCGCAGATCATCCACTTCCCATTGGCCTTTTTTTTTTATCAAGACCACGTCGGATACCCACTCTAGGTACTTAACATCCCTGATAAATTCGGCTTTTAACAACTTTTCAACCTCTGCCCGAATCACCTCGTATCATTCTTGGTTGAAAATCCTCATTTTTGCTTCACCGGCCCTGTGAGCTCGATCAACCGTCAAGTGATGACTGGAAAATTAGGGTTCAATCCCGGGCATATCCACGTGTCCCCATGCGAAGACGTCTCCATATTCCTTCAGAAAACCTAGCAGCTGCTTCTTCAAGCTTGGTTCCAATCCTACCCCGAATTTTTTTTTTTTCCCAAGGCTGAAAATCTCCACTAGCTTCAGCTCTTTCCCAGCTCCCAACTGGGCAGGATCCTCAGGTCGAGGATAGGTCGACTCTACCTCTACAACATCTCATTCCCTCTCTTTCCTCTATGACCCTAATTATTCAATACATAATGTTTCCCTTAGAAATGGAAGTGAAGCAACTGCTAGCTACCTTCTTGCTTCCGGAAACTACTCCAATTCCCTCCCGGGTTGGAAACTTCATCTTCAGGTAATAGCATTACATAGCTGCCTTGGATTGTTGGGGTTTTATGGCAAAGTCCGGAAACGCGGAAAATCAAAATTTTCCGATTTCAAATTTTTTTTCTTGAATCAATTAAATAAACTTATTTATTTAATTACACAATTATCAAATTCTGAAAAAATTACACAATAAATCAAATTTCTTAGTAATTACCGAATTGCCCCAATACTTTGCAAATTGATCATTTTAGTCCTAAAATTATCAAATACAATTTTGGATGATTCTAAATAATTTCTAAAATGATTTCCAACATGTCCAACATGTCAAAATCAAATTGCAACAAAAAACCATAGTTTCTTACAAATTGCCGTGGGGTCCCCAAAGTTTGCATTTTGTTCATTTTAGTCTTCAAATTGTCAATTAAAATTTTAGGTGATTCCAAATCAGTTCTAAAATGATTTCCAACATGTACAATACATGAGAATACAAATTGCAACACAAATCCCACAAAAAACCAAAATTACCGAGAAGGCCATTAAGGTTTCCAACTTGTGCATTTTAGTCCAATCTTGTTCAAAACAAGTCTAGATGAAATTCAATCATCACCAAACTTAATATACATCATATATATATACATCATTTCACAACACATATATGAAAATCCCCAAATTTGGAAAAGGTATAAACCCTAATTTTTCAAATTCATCAAATTGAACAAATTAAACCAAATTAAACAAATCCAATGTTTCAATCAAGTCTCTACCACACCAAACAAGCCTCGCCACTTTGAAATAACTCTAGAACAATTCTAGGTCATCAATGAGTGGCCTAACAACTCTAGAATGGCAACTAGTTCATCAAATGATCAAAAGAATGCTTACTAACACCTTAGAAGCTTTCTTTCAACACCGTACATGCATTCACCCATTATCAAAACTTCCAACACTCAAAAACATAAACAAGAAAGAGTAGAAAAACTTAAGAACAAGCTATGTCATAGCCTAGAACAAAAGGAACAAATTTTCCTCTAATAGAAAGGAGGAAATACTTACTAAATCCAAGCTTTTCCTTAGATTTTCTTCTTTGTTCTTCACTTTTTCTCTCAACCTTCTTATGTTTTATTTTGGAGGCTTGAACTAGGTTAAAGTTATGAAAAAATATAACACTTTATATATGGGATGGATTGGCCGAAATTCACATTAAATTAAAGGAAATTGATATTTAAATTTTAAACAATTTAAAACAAATATCTAAAGAAGTCAAACTCAATCTGGCTACTTTTTCCTTTAATGTAAAGTCAAATATTTACACTAATAATCATTTCATAAATAAATATAATTATAGATATTTCATATTTTAATTACTTTAATTATTTAATAATTAAATAATTAATTAATTAATTAAATATCTAAATATCTAAATATATGTATTATATTTACTTTAAATATCACAAATACATATATTAATGATATATGTCAAATACATTTATTTGAAAATTTATTAATGTGTATTTAATAATATCATATATTAATACAAATACACATTAATTAGGAAATGACGATTCGGCCCATATTGCATGTATTATTTCAGGGCCAATTCTCTATCCCCAGTGGAGTCGCCAGACTGTGGGACACAGAAATCGGCGACGCATGCATACTCACATCGATCGGTTGAGCGACGCGCGAAGCAAAAAAATTCCATTTTCTGCTCACTGGTGCATTCGGCAGTGTGCTTCTGGACAGCACTCAAATTCGGCTTTGTGTCTTCCTTTTCCGAGCTCCAAGCTTCGTCAAACGATTCCTGACTCATTGGTGGACATCCCTATCACCTTCGCATGTCTCTCGGAGTGCTAGCTCTTTTGATTTTTTGCCACAAAAACCAAGCACTTTTGCTTCCCTTTCTCTCGGTATTTTGCAAAACCAGAAGAAAATATGGCCCCAAGGGCGTGAGAGAGAGATGGAGAAGAGAGAAGAGAGAGTTGTAAAATGTGTAAGTTAATTGATTTCTAAAATCAATTCAACCATATACAAAAACATATAATAATAATATATGTCATTCAAGCTATCAAAAGCTTTTCAACAACTCCCATCAAGTCACATCTATCAATCAAGTTGTCAAGTCACATCACTCAAAGTGACAAGTGATTTGACGCTTGATACGACTAATGATTTGACGCTTGATTTGACTTGCGTGCCGCACTCGAATTCGAAATGCGAATGCGCTCGCAAATAATCCCGGGCTCGGGTTCGCTAAATCCAAATTAACGAATTTTCAGTTGCTACATAATTAAATGATTATGCCTAGCGAAATCACTATTCACGTCGCTAACGAATTAATTCTAAATTAACTCTTTCGCCCTAATTTAATTCGCGTCGAAATCTAATTTCGTTTAATATATCAAATATATTAATTTAACCGATTAATTCCAAATTAATCGTTTTCTCTCTTTAAATGATATTTTATCCCAGATAAAATATCTTCGCAATTAATCCCAGATTAATTTTCTCTCTCATCTAATTAATCCCAGATTAATTAAAAGTGCGAGTCATACGTCATCGGTGAATCTTTGGGAAGCGACCCATGAGATCCCCTGATATGTTGGCAGTAAATTTGGTCGTCCGACTATCCGAACACGTAAGTACCTCGTACTACGTTTATACCGATTTACAAGACAAGGTTGCTTCTAGCAAAGCGCCATGCCTACCCAATTCTCCAGAAATATCCTTACAGGAATAAAGGATCTATATCAGGCGTAGTATACGTAGTATTGCGTATTTCGGTCCAGTATCGGATGATCACATGCAAGGCCTGAGGCTGGTGTAGTGTCTGCCCCGTACGAAGCATATATCGGATTACGAGCAACTAGTCTCTTTATTATCGATAATCATGACCAAGTCATATTATCCCGACGGTTGTAACCTTTTTAGAGAACCAGTTCTGTATCCCTGCGCGATCATCATCTCCATATGACTGGAGTGACACTTCCGTCTTGACATCACACCCAACACACTACGATTCTCAATATACCCAGCATAGGCGTACACAGAACCTGTTAAAGTCCTGGACGACCGCAACCAAAGTATATTGATTGTCGCAAGTATTAGCGGTGCAAGTCTCAGGTTAAGACCAAATACACCTACGATTCTCAATATACCCAGCATAGGCGTACACAGAACCTGTTAAAGTCCTGGACGACCGCAACCAAAGTATATTGATTGTCGCAAGTATTAGCGGTGCAAGTCTCAGGTTAAGACCAAATACACCTACCCTGATTTTGGACTTCCATAGACACATAGTCATACTACCAATGGAATTCCGACGGGGCCTATCTAGAGCGAAGCTGTTTCCCGTACCATCGGTAAAACACAACCTCCTATTACACTTTCATGAGTATCCTATACCCAAATATATGAGAACTATGTCGTCGTGCCCTCACAACGCGCACAAGTGTAATACTAGTCTTTTACGTATTCATCGATGTCCAATCTCGATAATACTCTGACTAGGGATATTTAATGATTTATCCTTCATTGACTGATAGTGTCTCATATCATTCTCCGTCCAGGAACAAATCATAGGGACCTCCTATCATTTATATATCTAGGTGATCTAATCACAATTGATAAGAGTGCAATCTCTTTTGTCACATAGTTAATTTGTACAACAACACCATGATCTGTACAAATAGTGACACTATGGGTCATAATTGTCCAACAAAGAGGTGTTTAGAGAAGATTTGGAAGTTCTCTATAATATTTCAACACAAAGAATAAGATTGGATCTTAGAATCAAGCTTGATAGTTTTGGAAATTGAGATTGGCAAGGTTACTAGTTTTGGAAGTTGAGATTGGATCTTGGAATCAAGCTTGCTAGCTTTGAAAATTTTCTACAATATTTTAACAAGGAGAAAAAGATTGGATCTTAGAATCAAACTTACTAGGTAAGTTTCATCTTCTCTAAAGCTATATTTTCATTAGTGAGTTATTTTCATTAAAGAAGCATATAATGATGCATTATGAATTAGATACATAATAACATAGCTTGATGTTGAAATTAGGTTAATGAATTATGTATGGATATTTTGGAAGTATAAACACAATATGCTTGTAATTAGGGTAAAATATCCATGTTGGACATGATACATAAAATTAGAGTTTTGAACTCTAGATGATAGTTTGGAGCTATGGCTACCATTCTAGAATCACTTGATTACCTTTAAGTGACCATTGTTGATGAGTCATTTTATTGCGGGATTCTATTTTGGTTTATGTTTTGATTCAAAGAAATATACATATGTATTTAGAATACATGTATGTTTGTTTTATAATATGTGTTGGTGTTGGTGTTGATGTTAAAATTGGATTTTAGGTGTATTGAAGTGTTTGGAGAAAATTGAAAGTGTTTTGAATTGGATTGAAGTCAAATGTGCTCTCTACCAATATTTTACATATGGCAGCTTCGCGACATCAAATCTCCAACGTCACGACACTCAGTTCTCAGAGCTGCGAGCGTCGTGATGCTCACCTTTATGCGTCGTGATGCCGAGCATTCAAAAATAGGGAATTGCAACTTCCAAGCCTGAGTGTCGCGACACGCCGAGAGCTGCTGCCTATGAGCGCTGAACTTCATTATCTCCGTTTCATAGTTTTCGGACTCAGATTCGGGTCCTTTTTTTCTTACTGACTCGTAACAGAATAAGTATTCCATAAAATAATTTACAAATATACTCATACTTGATATCCATTGGTTATACCCTTTTTGTTACGCATGGCACAGATCCGACCTTAGGGTCCCACAACCGCCCTAACAGTAATTGGGGCCTACTGATCCCGAGCTTCCCACATCAGTCGACTTAGTTGGACACGAGACAAATGTATCGGGTGGTAGAACAACCAATGAAGTTGCAGAAGAAGACTCGAATATGAAATTCTTAAAAACTGATGTCCCGAGGAGTGAGGTCAGTAAAGTTACACAACCTTTTTCTACAAGTTATGGGCCTATTTTTACTGTTAGATGGGCATGTTATCTGCCTAAAGTTTACTTTATCATCCATATAAAGTAGTTAACCCTAGAAAGCTCTAAATGGCATAGCAATGACGAAATAATAAGTTTGCAAGTAAAAACATAACCAAACACAGAAAACCAACTCGGTGCTACTCATGCGAAACAAGTCCCACCATAAATTCTAGAAACATGTGTATACATCACAAACCTAGAAGTTCATACATTAAAACATAATACAAACACAAACACCCAGAACCCAGAAAAATAAATATTAGCCACATAAACTCGCTGAAAACGTGTGTTACATATTCATCATGCACATCACATATTAGTTGAAAAAAATATAGAGCATGTTCAGTATAAGAAAATAAAAATGGGAGTCGAGGAGTACTTACTTGTGTTGAAAATCCGGTATCTGAAAACTAATCTGTATCTGAAAAACTTGACGTATGGGGGTGTTACATATCGCCGTCCCCCCATACATCCATCTGGAGCCAAGAATGCAAAACCACAAATTTGGGACATTACGTATCGCCGTCCCCCAAATAATGCCACTCTTGTCCCTGAAACTGGTGGTCTTGGGGCGTTACGTATCGCCGTCCCCTAAGCCACTAAACTATAGCCGGTAGTGCTGATCTATGCTACTACCTGAACGTGAAACTAGGGTCTAGGGGTGTTACGTATCGCCGTCTCCCTAGCCCTGAACTAGGATTTGGGGGCGTTATGTATCCCTGTTCCCCATGTCCTTTACATGTGCACATGTTCTATGTCCCTCAATTCCAAATTGTATCCAGTTGCATATTGGGGTGAGTTTTTCCCCCATGTCCCGAAAAACCATAAAACCATGTTTTAAAAATATTTCTGTCTCAACATAACTTAAAAGATTAATCTTCATGATAAAACTGTGATAAAAGTAATCTAACGTCCTAAAATGTAAAAAAATAAGTCTATTTGCAAAATAACACAATATGAATTAATTAAAAGGAGTAGTTTCCACTCACATATTGTAATATGGCTGGTACTATATCGCTTCGCTGATGGAAAGTGCTAATCCTACAATGATCTATAAATGGTAACTCGGTTAGGCTACAAAGCATGAGATGAATTATGGAATAAGGCTAAACTTCTCAATTCAAATCCGTGATATCGTCATATAGTATATCATTCTAGAAATGTATGTATACGAACTGGTACGAAACCTTACAGATGATTTCTAATACGCTGGGGTGGAACTGGAATAAATTAGAAACCAACTTGAGGATATTTTGATCTTACATCACGACGCAAAGTGTTACGCGTCGGACGCAAACGTCCCAGAAATAGGTCAAAATTTCTTCTACGCGACGCGACTCCACATTCTTTGGCGTCGTGACCCAACCTGGTGTTTTTTCCTCTGGTCGCGACGCAAGGTGCTGCATGTCGCGATGTAAATATTACTGAAATGCTCTAAATTATACTATGTGTCGCGACGCGAGCCTGATTTCCAAGTTTTCTGCATTTGCTTCACTATCAAAATCACTCCTAAATATATAACATTACTTCTGTACCAATGTTTCATTTCATAAAATCATTTCATAGACTTAGTAACATTCATAATACTATCATATCACCA
>SKCR01004111.1:0-10000 GCA_019454045.1 Zanthoxylum bungeanum | reverse complement strand
CAACAGATTTGACTAACCGACCCGTGTTAGTAAATCTTGACCAGGAACTGTATTTGATAATATACATTTAGCAGTGACACTTCCCAATGTCAATTACAAACTAACTTTGTAACTGTGTACTGCATTATTTATTATCGGGCATTTGTCTAATATATACATATCACTAAACCACATTTAGTTTCAATCTAATCATAATCAGATCGAATACGTATATAAAAACAAGAGGTGCAACCATAAATAATTAATATTATGGAAAAAAGAATTGATCGTATTCATGAATCAGACATAAATACGATGTGGATTGGCGCTCTTAGCACCAACCCCAACAATTTCTCCCACTTGCTCGTGTGCCAATCCACGGTATCATATACACATCTCAATGTGTATCGTATACTCATGGCTCTCAAAAGCTCACCTAGCACTTAAGAGGTAGGCAACAAGAAGTAGGTCCGCTATAATATATTGAGTTTGTCAAACAAACCCAATAGTTTCCCATAGCCAGCATCATTCATATTTTATAGAATCTAAATTATACATTAATATGACTCTGATGCTACATCAATATTGTGCTACAGCTGTCCAAGTATTTAAGGATCAAATCCAAAATACTATGCAGACAACCGCAAGCACAACACCAATCCAAAACTTCTAATTTATAAGGTCACTATGCAACTTCATAAGTCAATACTTCATAAGTTACATCTAATTCCACTCATATAGCACAATCATGCGTGACATTCCCACTGTAACTTTTCTTTTCGACTCTTTATGACGTAGACAGTCTAGCGTCATAATTAGACTCAAAACTAATATGACTCAAACGGTTGCAGACTTAATGCTCCACGAATTAGAAACTTGTTCTTAATATTTCAAAGATCATAAAGAACATGTTTCTAGATCCATTCAATGGTCTACAGGGTATCAAAATAACTTGTAAAAAATAAGATCAAATCGATATCTTAATCGCATATAATAAAGTATTCATTATGTCATCATCCCATGATACATAAGATTGATTAGACATTCTAATCAATTACTCTTTCGAAAAAGGAATTATCCTTTACGAAAGATGAATACAGTATATAAGACATACAATAATTGTCCAACAGTTATACTAACTGTCATACAAATAGCCTTGTTATGTCCTTTATTAGATCATATCTAATGCACGACTAATAGGAGTATCTCATAAGTCTCCAAGTTTATATCATATCTAAATCTTTATATCAAATATAACAAAGACTACTCCCACTTCTACACGGAGTAAAGAAGACATAGGTAACCTTTTACCTTACAAACATATCATTATTACTATAATAAATGATAATGTTGTTAGGATATATAACACTAGAAAGTAATTTGTACGCTCCCGCTAACCCTTCAATCACATATGTATTCTCTATACTTTGACAAGATCAGACAATCTGACTGATATCAAAAATAGAGAAATGGATTTCCGGAAGACTCACCCGAGTCTACAATAGGCTCTATACGCTAGTATACCAAACTGCAATCTCAGCAGAACACAAACTCTAGTGCCATTCCAGAATGTACTCTTCAAACAAAGAAATCATAACTGATCTCTTATCCGAAGAAGTCATACAAAAACGCCACTTTGTATTCTTTAGATAAAATACATAATTTAATATTAACATTAACCAATAGATCTTAAATTGTTCAATCAGTGTGACTAGAGACAAGTTTCCTCAGAATCTACAAAAGATTACTGAGTATAACATTTCTCATTGTCATACTGTAAAGGTCAAACCTTTAGTTAGCTCACATTGCTTTTGCTGCGCAAACAATTATCACATTTTATGAACTATTCATAACGAAAGCTTAATCAAGTTCACAACTTGATCGTAGTAAGCTATGAACAATCTTAGATTTATTGTTCAATGGTAATTTCCAAAATCGATATCAAATATCGCTCCCACTATAAATTATAAGATAATTTTCTTCAATAAGAAAAACAATAGAATCATTAAGTATCAAATACTCGTAAATTATTCTAACATCCTATTGGACTTATACGGAAGATGTTTAAGGGTCGTTCATCTTATTAATTACATAGTTCCAATTATAGTTTATCATTCTCACATTTGACTTCAATAAGTCAAGTCTTTTCTACAATAGTTAACATCCAATGTTACACACCAAGTAATAAAAAAAATTTATTACTTAGGATTGTATGAAATATATTCTATCAAATAGAATGCAATATTCTATAAAATAGAATAAATGATAAACTTTTACTTGTACCTCCAAGGTGCAAGACCTTTCAATTATATAAACCATTATACAAAAGAAATATTCAAATCTCAAACTTTTCAAGATTGAATTTTCTAACTATACATATCATATACGCAACTGTAGAACTAATGGAATATTAATTAAAGGAGATGAACTGGTGTTGGAGCTGGAGCAAATCCCCAAGAGTATTGAAACTAATTCGGCAAACACTCAATATCAATGAATCAAATCATATAAGATTCAATTACTCCCACGACCAATTCCATCAAGATGGAATCGTGGAAGAAATTATATTGAGTAAGAATCATATTCAATGAATAATCTTAGAAGTAATTGCCATAAATTCATACATTTGATCATATCAAATATCTTTAAATAATTCAAAGACTTGTTATGAATTTTAAGGATCAAGTTTTCAAAATTTTAGATCGAATATCTTTGAACTAGTCAAGATGTTCGATATGCGTTCATCCACAGAACAAATTGAAAGTTCTCGAATCTTTCAAGCGTTCAATATGTGTTCTTTCAGAACACGTAACTAAGTTATGGACAATTCATCAACTAATTTACGAAATAAATAAAACTACCTTAAGCAATTATTATTTATTAAACTACATACATCCAATGTATCAGTTAAATAAATCTTATACTCCAATGACAATCATTGGTTTAAATGAGATTAATCACATTCCCGAATACAATATTCATTAAATGGATATGATATGTGGTGTGATCTCATATCAGACCATCATTTACCATACGAAATAAGCATCTAATGCTTAAGTGATGAAATCTCATAAAACACTGTTCTAAATTATTTACTTAACCGAATATTTTCTTAATGTCTATCTTTTCATTAATGACACTACTAGTCGTCCCAAAATATGGTAAACAACTGTTTATACAGACAAGTAACTATCCAATAGTCACAAGTTCTGATATCAAATATCAAAATAATTATTAAACATTATTTTAAATAACTAGACGGGAGATCTGGTATCCAATACCTACAGTTGTCATATTGTCAGAATCAATATTCTCTATACACAACTATATACATCTCTTTTCTTAAGTTTTATAATTGTGTTCAATTATTCACAACAATTGCAAATGATTTGATTAGCAAACTGTGTTAGACACGTTACTTCTAAAAGTCGCTAAAGTCAAGAAACGTCATTATAAGATAAACAAATACCTAATGGGGTTTTCTTAATGTCAGTCAAGAATCTCCAGACATGAACTTATTCGTGTCAATTCTTACTACACAAGAAACTATTCTCTCTACAGAATAATATCTATCTAGATTATCTATCATGACTTAGTAACTAAGTCACTAACCATCTTGATTTTTCAAAAAATCGGAACAACAGTTCCCGATGTTTAGACTAATCTAACAATATCCTAGTCTAATAGTATCTAGAACTAATTCCAGAAAATTGCAACCATAAGTCAAGTCAGGAAACAACATATTAAGAATATGTAAGCAGTGAATTAAAAGTTTAATTCTATCTACTATAGAATAAGGAAAATAAACAGGCGGCAATTTTCATAATATTATACACTGCTTAAGTTAAGGAATATTTTAAACTTAGCAGTGCCTCCCACTATATTTACGTAATATCATAATCCCCAACGAAAAAACGAGAATTCAATAATTAAATCGAATTCCATAATGGGAAGTGGACCCCATGAATATATTTCGACTCACAGCAAAGGCACGGTCTCGCCTACGTATATTCATCAGGTAGACAAACTCATTGTCAATCACTCAATAGTGACTCTGGGGTTCCGGTCCTGGTAGTTTCTCGTTATGACAGCTAGGGCACGTTCACAAGGAGGCGTACCAAGGTTAAACTCGCCAATGATAAACTCAAGCTACTTGCGTAACCCTGACAGCTAGGGCACGTTCAAGACTCACTTTTGCTTGAATTTATCTAGTATCTGATATACATCCGGCATAAATAAATCACTATCATCATCGCTAGATGTATCATGAGTAACTTCTTTCACGATCTTCATCGCTATAGTTTTGGGCTTTTTATAACCAGAAAGTTCTTTTTCATACACCTGTAGTTTTCTTACGAGGTCTTCTAATTTAAGGTGATCTAGGTCGTTACTCTCCTCGATGGCTGTGATCTTAGTTAAGAACTTTTCAGGTAGGGATCTCAAGATTTTTCTCACTATCCTATTGGTAGGAATAGTCTCACATAGGTTAAAACTAGAGTTAACGATGTCGTTAATCCAGCATAAAAATCATCAAAGATCTCATCGTCTTTCATACTAGCGACCTCAAATCTACTGGCAAGCTCTTTGATTCTATATTTTTAACAGACAATGTGCCCTCATGCACAGTC
This sequence comes from Zanthoxylum bungeanum, assembly GCA_019454045.1. Taxonomy (NCBI): domain Eukaryota; kingdom Viridiplantae; phylum Streptophyta; class Magnoliopsida; order Sapindales; family Rutaceae; genus Zanthoxylum; species Zanthoxylum bungeanum. Next base: position 5,393 of record SKCR01004111.1, on the reverse strand, counting down.
TGAAGGATGTCCCAAGCATCATTGGCTATCTCACACATCGAGATTCTCCTAAATTCAGCAGAACAAACAGCATCATGAATGGTATTAGTTGCCTTGTTATTCATGTTAATAGCGTCAAACTCCAGGTAAGATTATCTTTAGGGGAAGAGACCCCATCAACCATAATCACATGAGGTTTCCACATGTACTCTATTGTCATCCAGACCCTCTCATCTAAGGATTTAAGGAACACTCTCATGTGACTTATTTCCATAGTAATAAGGGTTAAGAATTATGGTCAGACTCTGATACCAATTGAAAGTTTATAATTATCCTAGGTTCTGACCCTATGCAAAATTTATCACAATTAACTAAGGCAAGTCTTAATTAATGTTACTATGGATTCTCAGCAAGCAACCTTAATTCTAACAACAATAATATATCAATCTAATAAGTACGGTTTATACCCACTTATTCCTGCATTTTTAGCTTACTATTTTGTTAGATTATATGTCATTTAATATATTTAGTAGTTTATTTTATGTTTTACTAATAGGAAGCATTGGAACAATGATCTTGGAGTAATTGTACATGTTTTGGGACCGTATGGACGCATTAGATGTAGGAAACGCTTTCCTTGCACAGCGGAAGCACGTCAGACACCTGAGATCGGACTTGAAAATTTTTCTGCCCTTTTCACCAAAAGGCCGAATGTTACCAACACAAAGACTGAATTTTTCCTTCTATTTTGGGCAAAATTTCAGCCCCCGAACAGCAGCATAAAAACTGGACTGTTTTGGACCCGAAATTCACCTAATTTGCTGCCTAGTTCAGCCCTTGTATGAATCAGTTTCTGCTATGTTTCAGGTCTAATTTTTTAGCCAAAAACAGTCCCAACACAGCCCTAAAATACCACTTAAAGTTCCCTAAAAATTCTGGATCAAACACAAAACAAACCAAGCCCCAAAACACAAACTCTTTGCGCGACAGTGAGCAAAAATAATGCTCACTGCCATGGGTTAAGAAATAAGGAGGGAGATGATTATTTGTTCGACACCATAAAGTCTTCCGAGCTATGTCTCGTTACTAACAGAAATAATGTGGGCTACACTCACAAAATTATCCCAAACACTTTAAAGATTAATGTCACACAAGTATTTTATTTCTTTTTCTTCTTTTATTATTCCTTGGTTTTTCTCAACACTTGAGAGAATAGTGAAGAAGAAGAAAGATGGCTAGGGTTGCAAATGTGAGATTAAGGCAAAAGGAAAAAAATCCAATTTTCTTTTATACTAAAAGTTATTTGTTTCCAAAACAAACAAACCATTTCCCTTTCCACCATTGTAAAATTCGGTCAAGGCATATAATGTTTAATTAATTTTGCAACATCAAATTCAATTACCATAATGAAAGATATGTTACAAAATTAAAAATGCAATTACCTCAAAAAAGTGTAACAACCAAAATTAAATTAAGAGTAATGTAAACTTAGCATAACTCACCAAGGGTTTTCCAAATTTAATGCAAGAGCTTTGCAACCTAGCATAACTCTCAAGAGTTCCAAAAACCCAAAATTTGGAAAATCCAAATTTGGCCTTATTAAATTATATCTTATATAATTTAATATTATACATTCAATAATATCATATAATTATTAAAAACCATATATTAAATTTAATATATAGCTTCAAGTGTGACAAAATAATATTATAATCATATTAATAATATTTTCATGTTGTGAGTGTAGAAACTTCATTTTTGCATGAGCCCGATGATGATGCTCGGTCGGAGGCACTACTCGATAAGTTGCGGAAGTTGCGAAAAAACGGACGTCGGGAAGGGAAATAAGTATGTCATCAGATTTGATTCGCATGTTCACTACATGTGCGTTCGTGCCGCGTTCAGAAACACACGTTCGAACGACGAACAGATTGCGGGCGTTCATGTAGCGTCTGAATAAGCGTTCGAATGACTATCTGTATTTCTTTTTTACTGCTAGCCACACGCCCAAGCCCATCCAAAGCCTATTTAGCCCACTAAGCCCAATCCAAAAATAATTAAAACATTTAAAACACATGTCACAAATTAAATCAAATCCAATTAAAATCAAAATAATATCATTCCTAATTAAATCAAATCCAATTAAATTAAATCAAATAAAATAAAATCCCCATTCCTAAATTAATTAAATCACATTCCAAATTAAATAAAACAAATCAACTTAAAACCGATCTAAATAAATCACCTACCAATTTAAAGATATCCCCTACCAAAAATACACAAGATCACTTCCTTAAATAATTAAATTAAATACACCCCATATTTACTTGATTTTATTCATTTTTTAAAACCATACACACACACAAGGAAACCCTAGGCTCACCATTATAAAAATAGACCCAAACCAAACCCTCCATCTCTTAGAGATTCACGCCCAAGACAAGAAGAATAGTCTCCCTCTATCGTGAAACACACTTCCCATACACCCCTCATTCACGCCAAACAACAAACCATCCAGAGCCCTCATTCACGCCAAAACAAAAACCTATCCAACAGCCCTCATCCACGCCAAAACAGTCCACAAAACTGCACCTTTAAACCGAAAATGCATCTCTGAAACTGCTCAAACTACCGCACAAAACTCCACCAAAAGCTTCTTAAACTAAATACCGAAATGCACCCCTAAAAACTGCCTTAAACCACCGCAGAAATAGCCCCACAACACGCCTCCTTCACCGAAATCACAGCCCTAACAGCCCCTAAATCACCCAAAAAATGCACTTTAAAGTAGTCCAAAACAGCAGTAAAAACTGTAAAAACAGCAAAAAAAATCCCCAAAATAGAGAAAACAGTAGCCCAAAACAGCGAAGTGACGAAGGAAAGCAGTGAACCAGTGAACCGGAGGAGTTGCGGAGCATTAAACCTCCGACGGCCGCGTAAATCACTTCCAAGAGACGACTTAAAAGGTAAGACTTGAGGGCACTTTTTATTTATTTTCGTTCATCTTTTAATTATTTATTAGTATTTCTTCGCATGCGTATTGTTGGTTCTTGTATGTTATTGGTGGGATGAATGATTTTGTACTATATCTCTCGGGTATATCGGATGGAAACCCCGATATAAATTCTGTAGCCGAATCCGAATGGACGGTAGTGTGTCTGTACTTAGGAAAACAACTCCACGTACCGCTTGAGAAAATCTTAAGCGCGCATTTCATTTTGTTATTTATTTTTTATTAATCTATTGTTTGTGTTGTGATCCAGTCACTTATTTCTGCATGTTATCATTTTATTTATTTACGCATTGTTAATCTTAATGCGCATGGGCTTAACTAAGTTGGAATAAAGGTCCTCTATTTGAGGGAAACGCCTAAAGGATACCTTTACCATAATGTTTTGCCGCGCTGGATGAGGTATGTTTGATTGCACGTAAGATATGTTCAATCGGGCATCCAAGGTCCCATATCATTATTTTGTTTGTTCACATATTGTTACTTGGTGCGCATGGGCTTATCATGTCGGATTGAAGGTCCTCCATTTTGTGGGGTAAGAATCCTAGAGGCTACCTTTACCACGATGTTTTGCCGCGCTGGACAAAGTACACTTGATTGAATGTGAAATATATTCAACCAGGTAACGAGGTCCTATATCAAGTATTTGTTCATTCATGCATATGTTTATGTCATTTTAGACGCCACTTTAGTAATATAGTTCGAACGTATTTTCAATGCTACGCGAACGTGTGCATTTTATCTTTATCCGTTCAAATGCATTCCCAAACACTACTCGAATGCATGCTCACGGCCCTCTCCCATTCGAACGTGTTTTCAAACGCCATACAAACGTGGACATCTGTCTCATCTCATTCGAATGCGTTATCGAACGCTACACGAACGCGCATGCATTTTGTTTTACCGTGCATCAGGTCTTATCCTGTTCGAACGCGTTCTTGAATGCTATACGAATGCGGACATTCTGTTTACAGTTCGAACGCGTTCATGAACGCGCACGTACTGGACAGATTCTGTTATCATGTTTCATGCATATTTGCCTATTTGGTCATTCCTTTTGCATTACGTAATTAACCATATCATTATCACCTCTCTTTTACTTTTTTTTTTATATTTCCGTATTTATTTATTCGATATGTTCATGAGATTGCATGCTCGCTTTCATTATTAATGCCTTAATAGTTGTTATTAGTTACAATATTGCGCTTCATTGTTTATGAATTGTGTACTTGCCGTTATGTCGATTTACTTCTATGAATGCGAACTTAGATATAGGTTGTATGCAAAGGTTATTCTTGTATGTGTATGTTGCGTAGACTTGGTTAGATTATTGCACAAATCCATTCATTACAAGTGACATAAGTAATGGACCATTCCGAACCCAACGGTTTGAGGTCTTCCCTTGCTAGAGGTGAGTGCGGCCTTAAATCATTTCTCAGTTTACACTGGGTGGCGACTCCATTTTATTTCTCCGGTTTAGTCCCCAGCGGGCTACTCCATACTCCCGACCGGGCCACGAGCCCGGGACACATCGCCGATTTCTATGTCCTACAGTCTGGCGACTCCACTGGGGATAGAGAATCGGCCCTGAAACAATGTCTTGTAATGTTGTGATTTGTGCTTTAGTTAACCGTGTCTACCGTGGGTTGAAGGGGTTTAATTAAAGGCATTATTAAAAACTAGGTAATGTTTGGTGTATTCCTTCATTCACTACATTTCTATGGCTGAAGGGAAAAGCTGTGAAGCTGAAGCACCTAGATAATCATTACTCGAAGCATACCGTGATGGACTAATTTGGAGGACCTATTGTCTATTCCTGTCACCAATACGATAGAGCTAAGAGGCAAGGTATTTAAGAGAGTTCACTCCACCTCCCCTCGGGGAATCTTCAATAAGAATCCATTTGACAGTCATTCATGTATTATCACTCGTTGGCACGTACCTTAGGGTATAAAAAGGTTGTGCTCACTTGGTCGTCCAAACCTTGAGTGGGGAGACCTAGTTGTGGGCAATCCTTCGCCGACGGGAGCCTTTGTCTACACTCTTATAAACTCGCATGTGAACCATAGTTGTATGACTTATAGAAGCCACCCTTTTATGCTTGTGTTTGGGACCATTATCATTTGGATTCATTTGGACTTTTTGTTATGAGGTGTGAGCTTGTTGGGTCATTTAAACTGGGACGAGATTGTATCTTATAATGATTGGGACGAATGTTTCTAAAATACCGATCGGCCACTTTGTGTTTGGGCCCCCTATTATTTGAAGTTGTTTAGCCACGTTATCGCAAAAGTGTAAACATGTTGGGCCTTTTCAACTGGGACAAGTTTACACCTCGCGATAATATGATTGAATGCTTCAAAATGATAATGGGCCAACTTGTATGAAAACCTTGATGGGCTTA
>SKCR01004110.1:0-26239 GCA_019454045.1 Zanthoxylum bungeanum | reverse complement strand
GTGATTTTGTTTAGTTAGGAAGTTAATATATTTGATTTTTCTTAATTAGGTATGATTTTATTTTATGTTTTATTTAATTGGTAATGGTTTAATTATTTTATTTAATTCAAATACATTATCTAATTATATTTAATTTAATTTCCCATGTGTTTTAAATGTGTTTTATTAATTGGGATGTGTTTTATGGGCTTTGGTGGGCTAATTGGGCTGGTGTAGGCACTGTATTTTTGCATATAAGTCCCTATGATGAGTCTCATTTGGAGGCACTACCTTTTAAGTCACGGAAGTCACGAGAAATGGACGTCGGAAGGGGAAATTCAGAATAAGTACGTCATCGGATTCATTTCACAAGTTCAATGTTTTCGTTCGTGCTGCGTTCGTTACTTCGTTCGAACGTCAAACAGATTGCGGGTGTTCGTGCCGCGTTCGAGGAGGCGTTCAAACGGTGTCGGTAATTCTGGTTTTGCTGCTAGCCTCACTCCCAAGCCCAATTAACCCACCAAAGCCCATAAAACACATCCCAATTAATAAAACACATTTAAAACACATGGGAAATTAAATTAAATCTTAATTAAATTAAACATTGAATTAAATAAAATATTTAAACCATTTACCAATTAAATAAAACATAAAATATAATCATACCTAATTAAGACAAATCAAATATATTAACTTCCTAACTAAACAAAATCACATACTAAATTAAAAAGATGTCATGCCTAATTAAAATCAATCATAACCAATTAAAAATATTGTATTCCTAATCTAAACCAAATTTGTCCCCCATCAAATCCCTTGCTTTCCTTGTCCAACACCAAATCAAATCCTCCCTTTAATGCCAAATCCCTTCCTTGTGAGACAAGGTGAAGCCCTAGCCATTCTCTATATAAACAACACCTCTCTAAGGCATTCCGGTCCCCTAGTGCACGCCCATTACAAAAAAAGAAGAAAAGAATTTCCAACCCATTTCCCCTAGCTCATTCACACAAGAAACACCCAAGCTCATACACACAGCTCACACGAAAATCACAACACCCACAAGAAACACCCAAAGCTTATTGACACAACTCTCCCTCACTCTCAATAATCGAAGATCACAAACCAAAGAACCCTCATTGCCTTGACCAAAACACATCCCGAACAGCCCCTTTACCTCATCAAAACAGCCCCCGAACCACACCATAACACCACCGAAAATCACACCCAAAACAGTAGCCAAAAAATCCCAAGAACAGTAACTAAAATACAGCAGCAGAATAGTAGCAAAACGGCAGCGAATCGGAGTCAAAAGCAGCAGCAAAAGACGGAGAACAACGACTCCAAACGGTGAGACAACGAACGAGAGCAGTGAACCAGTGAACCGGAAGAGTTACGGAGCATCCACCCTTCCGACGATCGTGTGCCGTACATCCGAAAGGTGATTTAAAAGGTTAGACCTGAGTGTACTTTTCACACTCATCTTTATTTGATTTTTGTTATTTATCTTGATCGTATTTTAATTATTTGTTGAATCTTGTTTGTGTATGATGTGTGTTGTGGGTATTGGATGAATGTAAAAGTGCCGTCTCTTGTGGTATATAGGATGGAAACCCGGACATAAATTTCATAGCCGATTCCGAATGGACGGTAGTATGATCTGTACTCGGGATACAACTCCACGTACCACTTGAGTAAACGACACACTCTTTTGTTTTATGTTGCTTCGGTTTATTTATTTTTCGTTATTTGAATTCTGCATGTTACTGTTGTATGTGTGATACAACCGAGCGCATGGGCTTAGTAAGTTGGATTAAAGGTCCCCTATTTGGAGGGGTTAAAATCCTTTACCACGATGCTTTGCCGCGCCGGTTGATGTGTGTTCGGTTGAATGCAAGATATGTTCAATCGGATATACTAAGTTTGATATGATTGTCTTTATTTTTATATGCATTGAGATAAGTGCATGGGCTTAGTAAGTGTGATGAAAGGTCCTCTAATTGAAGAGGTTAAAATCCTTTGCCACGATGCTTCGCCGCGCCTCGTATTTCGCTATTTGCTTTTTTTTTTATGTATGTATTGCATCACATTTTATGCATCAGGTCAGTTCCCGTTCGAACGCGTTATCAAACGCTATACGAATGCGACCCTTCTGTTTTCCGTTCGAACGCGTTTTACAAACGCTACTCGAACGCGCATGCATTTTGTTTCATCAGGTCTGGATCCATTCGAACGCGTTATCGAACGCTATACGAACGTGAACCTTCTGTTTCCCGTTCGAACGCATTTTACAAACGCTACGCGAACGCATTTTACAAACGCTACGCGAACGCATACACACTTTCTTAGTCTTATCATGCATCAGGTCTGGTTCCGTTCGAATGCATTCTCAAACGCTATACGAACGCAAACCTTCTGTTTTCCATTCGAACGCGTTTACGAACGCTACACGAACGCGTACACACTGAACTGAGTCTGTGTCATCATATTCATGCATAATTGCCTCTTGGTTGATCTTTCTTGTGTTATGTAGCCAATCATATTATTTGTATTCCTGCATTTATCCATTCTATGTGTTCTTGGGATGATATTCAAGCATGATTAGGCTGTTAGCATGTTATTTGGTTTAATGTTCATGAGATAGTATTCAAGCATGATTAGATTGTTCTTAGTTTTCCATATCATATGATTGAGAAATGTTCATGAGATTGCCATGAGATGTTGCATGTTGTGATGAACTTGTTGATGTATGCATGTGAATTTAGAAGCATGATACTCTTGGAAATAAGTGTTACTTAAACTTGATTAAATTATTACATAAATCCTTTCATTACAAGTGACATAAGTAAGGGACCATTCCGAACCCAACGGTTTGCGGTCTTCCCTTGCGAGGGGTGAGTGCGGCCTTAAATCTCATTTTCTCGGTTCACACCGGGTGGCGACTCCATTATTCTCCGGTTTAGTTCCTCCGCGGACTATTCCGTACTCCCGACCGGGCCGCGAGCCCGGGACAACATGCGTCGTCCAGATCCTGTGTCCCCACAGCTGGGATGTGAGGCTAGCAATAAAACCAGAAATACCGACGCCGTTCGAACGCCCCTTCGAACGCTACTCGAACGCCCGCAATCTGCTTGACGTTCGAACGAATTAATGGACGCAGCACGAACGAAAACAGTGAACTTGCGAAATGAATCTGATGACGTACTTATTCTGAATTTCCCCTTCCGACCTCCGTTTCCCGCAATATCCTTAACTAAAAAGGTAGTGTCTCCAGATGAGACTCATCATAGGGACTCACATGTAAAAATGCAATGCCTACAACCTCCTTATCTCTTTGTATTTCTCTCTCACCAATTCCCCTAAATGAAAATGAGATTTCTATATGTATTATGTAATTGGGTAGAAGTATGTAATGTGCTAGCGGGAGAGAGGCAAGAGAGAGATTTGTTCTAGGAACAAATTGTATTATATATCCATCCGCATATCATTATTAAATTTTTTCGCGCCTTATTATGCTTTTAGAATGCATGTTTAAGGGTGTATGATGAGACCTAATCAAAGATAATAAATTGGTTGCCAATTTTCGCGAAAAAAAAACTCTCACTACAATATTAAGCGTTTTCCTTCCATTGAGTGGTTCTTTATCAAGATACAAGATTGGCTTTGATTTGTTGGCCAAAGTCAAGATCATTGTCCATCGTGGATGTGTTTGAACCATGAAGGCTTTGTTATATATCGCATGTCGTGTGCAGTTGTGACTTGTTGGCTAAAGTCAAGGTCACTTTTGTTCATCGACGTGGATTACGAAGCTTTCCCACTGTCAATGGGTCGCGCTTAATTGGAATCATTAAGCTTGTTGAGCCAAAGACAATGCTTAGTTGATTCAGAGGAAAACATTAGGAAATATATATTGGATATATATCTTGGACTTGGAGGTCCACCTACCGGATCTAGGAATTGGATGAGATCCAATTGATCTTAGAGATCTACATAGTTAAGTTTCATACAGCTTGTTGGCCAAAGTCAAGGTTTTGTGTTATTTAACGGGATCCTAGCCCACTAGGAAACTGGGTTTCCCGAGTACTCAATAGAGGGTTAGAGGCTCGCCAAAAAATAGTGGGAGGTCAGTATTAAATTTGTAATTTCGTTTAATACTTGCTGATACGCGCATTTTTATTTTATTTATCGTCGTTATAAATATATTAGTTGGACTAATATTTATTTTATTGCTTTCTTTGAACAGTTAGACTGTACAAGATACTACTACACTTGTAGTTGGTTATATAGTTTGACTATAGTAACCATTACATTTTGAGTGTACCCGATATCGTTGATTGAATAGTTGGACTATTGCAATCGAGATGGCTGGAAAGATTAGCGTTAGGGACATCGTCATAGGCGATAATGTCTTTAACGGCTCCAATTTTCCAGATTGGGAGATGAACTTCATGATAGTCCTGGGAGCTGAGAAGTTACTCTATTCGATAGAGAGACCTCTCGGGCCTGAGCCCGGACCTGAGAAAATAGTAGAGCGTGAGCTTTGGAAGACTGACTGTGATGATAACTTTACTGCTCAGTCTGTCATGCTTGCTGCAATGACTCCACAATTTCCTCGTCAGAACAAATGATTGGATCCTTACAACATGATGTTGAAATTGAAAGACCTTCACAGATCTAACCTTAGATCTCAGAAGTACGAATTGCAAAAGAAGCTCTTTCGCTCGCGTATGTTAGAGGGTACATCTGTCGAGCACTATATGTCGCAGATGATTACTGACATCGAACAACTAGGTCAGCTGGGCATAATCTTTGAGGCCGAGACTTCTATAGATTTGATCTTACAGTCTCTACTCGACTGTTGGGGCGGGTTCATCATGAACTACAACATGATGAACCAAGAGAAGACTCTTGGAGAGTTGATGGCTATGCTCAAAGAGGCAGAGCTAGAGCTTGTGAAGGGCAAGAAGCGCGAGGCATATCTTACTTCGACATCTCAGAAGGCCAAGGCTTGGCCGAAGGCTTCTGGAGGTGTGAAGAAGAAGAAAATGAAGGGCAATGGTAAATCATCAAAGTCTTCTAGGAAGACGAAAGATATATCCCAAGATGTCTGACTACACTGTGGCAAACGGGGTCACTGGAAGCATGACTGCCGTGAGTACAAGGCGCAAATGAAGGAAGTGAAGGCGGGCAAGGCTCCGGCTTCAGGTATGTTTGTTATTGAAATAAACATGTCCATTACTAGTTTTAAAAATTGGATTTTTGATTCTGGATGTGGTACTCACATATGCACTGATGTGTAGGAACTGCAGATTGGCTGGAGAATGGCTTCAGGAGAGATCGACCTCCGAGTCGGAAATGGGACAAGAGTCACCGTTTTGGCCGTTGGCACCTATGTTTTGAATCTGCCATCGGCGCATGTACTTAACTTAGGAGACTGTTATTTTGTACCTAGTTTGACTAGAAATATCATCTCTGTATCCAGTTTAATCCGATACGGGTATACTTTTGTATTCCGGAACACTGGGTGTTTTGTATATAAATATGATCTTTTGATATGTACAACAAATGTTAATAATGGTATTTATATTTTGAATATAAATGAATCTCAAACATATAACATGACAAACAAAAGGCTCAAATTGAGTAACACGGATGAAACTTATCTATGGCATTGTCGTCTGAGACACATTAACAAGACTCGTATATCCACTCTTTCGAAGAATGGATACTTGGACGGATTTGATCCTAATTCATATGACGTCTGCGAATCTTGTTTGTTAGGAAAAATGCCTAAAACACCTTTTAGCGGTAAATGTGTACGTGCCACCGAACTGTTAGCCCTCGTTTATAGTGACGTATGTGTGCCCATGTCTAGCCAGGCTAGAGGTGGATTTGAATACTTCGTAACCTTTACGGATGATGCATCACGTTATGGTTATGTGTATCTTATGAAACACAAGTCGGAAACTTTTGAGAAATTCAAAGAGTTTCGACACGAAGTAGAAAAACAGACCGGTAAAAGTATTAAAATATTACGGTTGGACCGTGGTGGAGAATACTTGAGCAATGAGTTTCTCGATTACTTAAAAGAATATGGTATTCTTTCACAGTGGACTCCTCCCGGAACACCTCAATTGAACGGTGTGTCAGAACGGAGAAACCGAACTTTGTTGGACATGGTAAGGTCAATGATGAGTTGCACTGAGCTACCAATTTCCTTCTGGGGATACGCATTGAGCAGTGCAATACTTATTTTGAATAAGGTTCCGTCAAAGTCTGTTGGACAGACTCCATATGAAATATGGACATGAAAGAAACCAGATTTCTCATTCCTGAAGATTTGGGGATGCTGGGCATATGTTAACCGTTTGGATAGTACCAAACTAGAATCCAAATCGGATAAGTGCCTATTTGTAGGTTATCCTAGGGAAACCAAAGGATATTACTTTTATCACCCATAAGAGAACAAAACATTTGTTGCTGGATGATGATGATGACTGGATTGCAGTTAAGAACATCCTTAAATATCTTAGACGAACTAAGGATGCCTTCTTAGTCTATGGAGAGGGATAAATTGAGGTGACTGGGTTTGTCGATGCAAGTTTCCAAACCGATAAAGACGACTGTAAGTCACAATCAGGGTACATATTTCGTTTGAACAACGGAGCAGTGAGCTGGAAATCTTCCAACCAAGAGACTGTTGCCGATTCAATAACAGAAGCGGAATATATTGCTGCAGCTGAGGCAGTAAAAGAAGCAGTTTGGATCCGTAAATTCCTAATTGGATTAGGAGTAGTTTCGTTAGCAGCTGAGCCCGTACCTTTGTATTGTGACAATAACGGGACTATAGCACAGGCTAAGGAACCACAGTCTCATCAACGATCCAAACATGTACGTCGATGTTTCCATCTGATTCGTGAGATCATAAATCGCGGCGATGTGAAGATCGAGAAGATCGCATCAGATGACAATATTACAGATCCGCTGACGAAAGCTATTTCACAGCAAAAGTTTGAGCGACATGTAGATAGTTAAGGTGTTAGATACTTGAGTGATTGGCTATGAGCCAAGTGGGAGATTATTGGACAATTATGACCCATAACATCACTATTTGTAAAAGACATTGTGTTTTTGTACAAATTAACTATGTGACAAAGGAAATTGCTATTTTATCATTTTGTAATTGGATTACTTGGATATATATAAATGATAAATGTCCATATGATTCGTAACAGATTAATAAGATATGAGACAATATTAATCCACGAACGGTTTGATCATTAAATATCCCTAGTCGTAGTATTATCGAGTCTGGACATCGATAATGCAGAATAGACTAGTATTACACTTGTGCGCGTTATGGAAGCTTAACGACATAGTTCTCATATATTTAAGTATTGGATACTTATGCAAGTGCGATAAGAGGTTCTGTTAGCCGTTGAACCGGGAACAGCTTCGCTCTGGATAGACCCATCAGAGTCCCATTGGTAGTATGACTATGTGTCTATGGGAATCCGAATCAGGGTAGGTGTATGTGGTCTTAACCTGAGACTTGCATCGCTAATACTTGCGACAATCAATACGCTTTGTTTTTGGTCGTCCGGAGCTTTAACAGGTTCTGTGTACGCCTCTTCTGGGTTTACTAAGAATCGTAGTGTATTGGGTGTGATGTCAAGATGAAAGTATCACTTCAGTCATATGGAGATGATGATCACGCAGGATACAAAACTAGTACTCTTAAATGCTGCAGCTATCGGGATAGTATGACTAGGTCATGATTATCCGATTACAGAGACTAGTTGCTAGTGATCCGATATATGCTTTGTACGGGGCAGACACAATTCCAGCCCTAGGCCTAGCATGTGACATCCGATACTGGATCATATTATGCAATACTTTGTATACTACGCCTGATACAGATTATATATTCTTCGTTGAATATTTCTGGAGAATTGGGTAGGCACGGTGCTTTGCTAGAAGCCAACAATGTCTTGTAAATCGGTGAGAACGTGGTACGGGGTACGCACATGTCGGATAGTCCGACAACTGTATTTACTGCCAACATATCCAGGAATCTCTTGGGTCGCTTCCCAAAGATTCACCAATAATATTTGACTCGAGCAGAATTAATCTGGAATTAATTTTAAGAGAGAAAATTAATCTGGGATTAATTGCGGCAAGAATTAATCTGGGATTAAATTCGTATAGAAGAGAGAACGCAATTAATTTGGAATTGATCGATAAAATAAATTAAATAGTTAAATTGTATTTTTCTATTTAATTTATTTATTTGGGCTAAAATAATATATCAGATATATTAATTGAAATTGGATTTCATTACGGAATTAAAATTGGATTTTAATTCGAGCGAACGAATTAATTTGGAATTAATTCATAAGCGACTTTCGTAATAATTTTGCGAGGCTTAATTATTTAATTAAATTGAATTTAATTATTTAGCGACGGAAAATTCGTTTAGTCGGATTAAACAAACCCGTGCCCAAAGCTTAGTTGTGTGTTGAGTGGGCCAACTCAAATTTGGAATTTCAAAATGGTGGGACCCACTTAACTTACATCAACTTGTCAAAAGATGATGGAAGTAGTTGAGCTCATTTAATGTAATCTTTCACATAACTAAAGTGTGTTGAGCAAGTTTTGTAACACTTGCTTTTGCTTTTTGAAACAAGTCAACACAAAAACCACTTCATCTCTCTTCTTTCTCTTCTTGGCTGAGAGCCTTCTTCTCTCTTTGGAAATTTTTGTTGTAAAAATTTCAAGCTTACTAGCACATTTAGAGTTGATTAAGGTGATAGGAAAACTCACCAAGAGTTGGAAACACTCTACAAAGCTTGGAGCTTCAACATACATCGAAGGAATTTTTGAAATCTCCAAACCGATCAATGTAAGTCTTCCACAACTTATCTTGATTTATTCACACACAAATCATTGTATAGAGACATTGGGCATGTGTATGACACTAACACTTCGTAGACCATGATATCGTTCATATTACTTTTCCATTTAACATAGTTTTCTCATGTTAACTTATCATTTGCAGAAATGGAAATAATCGGGGGAACCATAACAAAAAATATAAACATACATTCATTATCATTACTTGCATATTAAATCATCATAAATAACTTTTGACATCAAATTAAACGTAATACACGAACAATGTATAATGAACTAGAAAACTAAGAAAAAATTGTTATGATATGGTAAACTAACCGTCCGCAAATAAGTGTTGTCGTATGGTAAGTCATTTATTTGCATCTTTAGATCAAGACAATCTTAATCGATCAATATATTCGAGAATAACTCTTATTCCTATATTAATCAACCACCATTTGATTTGATCAATGAGTTTTGATTAACAATTAATTATTCCATTGTGAGTGTAAGCCGTCGTTTCAGAATTCTTGGATTTAACTAGTGAAATGTCGCTATAGAGTAGGTCAAATTATTAGGTAGATCTAGAATTCATATCCTTTCAGAATTCGATTTTGATATTGACCTAAAATGGACATCATCTGTAGGGAAGGAAAATAAAGCCATCTCCACGCGCCATTTGAATCTCACGTTATCAAACTAACAATGGAGATCGCATGATAAATTATCATATAATCCTCTCACACTTACTATTTTAAAATTTAGGTTTCCTATTTTTAAAAAATATATATTATTTTTACACTAGTATTTTCTTGTTTAGATTATGCGCGGCTAATAACATAACTTAATCTATACTAGTGAAGTATCAACGATCTTTCCAATTTTAACCCTTAAAATTTTATTCACTAATTTTTTTATAAGTCAAAACCAACTTAACTTAATTAAAGTATTTAACTAAGTTTTTTTTAGTAATCTAACAAATTTTTAACTTATTAAAATTTAGTCCATTAAAACAATTGTTAAATTAAAATTTTGATATTTTTAAATTGACAACACTTAATTAAACTTTGTAATTAAATTATATGGTATCTTAGTAATTTTAACTATTAAAATATTGATACTTCAATTTTTCAAATTAGAAATTTCGGAATTTTTATTTTAACAACTAAAACAATTAAAACATTTTAAATTATTTTTATGCATATCATTAATCTTATTTAAATAATTTTAAATATCATAAAATATTTTATATGACAAGTCTTTCTTTTGTATACATGACAATAGAACTAATATTACATCAAAATTTTTGGCAATCACATAAAATATAAATACACAAATTTTTTTACAACGATTCCAAAAATGGTCTTATAACCTTACATTATCCAAATAAATAAAACAAAATTAAAAGTTGAAAAAATTTACGACCAATGTATTTTTAAACATTCATAAACATGAATAATTAATAAAGTGTGCTTACTCATTCACAACATGCAATCACAATTGTATCACATACAATAATAATCAAAATAAAAAAACTTAATTAAAATATAAGGAGTTTAGAATATTTTTCAACCTATTCTGATGTTAATTGTAGAGATTTTCGCTCGAACTCTTCTCGAGATATCACCTTGAGCAGTGGAAGCACACTTGGCCCACATGATCGGACATGAAAACTTTTTCTGCTTTCCCTTGGTCACTGTCGAAATTGCACATCAGTAAACCTCACTGAGTATATCAGTAATCACTGAAATTCTGTAATTTCGAATAGCTCAGTAGTGCCGTAATTTTACAGTGATTTCGAAAAATTTCATAGCCCCAATAGCTATATTCTTTATATAACTAGGATAATTTGTGGCTTAAACTTAATGTATGGAAAGTAAAAATTACCCTCCAT
This sequence comes from Zanthoxylum bungeanum, assembly GCA_019454045.1. Taxonomy (NCBI): domain Eukaryota; kingdom Viridiplantae; phylum Streptophyta; class Magnoliopsida; order Sapindales; family Rutaceae; genus Zanthoxylum; species Zanthoxylum bungeanum. Next base: position 15,477 of record SKCR01004110.1, on the reverse strand, counting down.
TTTTTACTTGAATTAAATCAAAGATATAATCAATATCTTAATATATATTTTTTTTAAAAAAATGATTTTTGAATTAGTTATTTCAAATTCAAAAAATTTGAATTTTAAACAATTATCTTATAATCAACTATTATAGAAACTATATATTAGACACACTTGGCCCATAGGATCGAACATGAAACCTTTTTCTACTCTCCCTCTCGATTTGGCGACTCTGGAGTCTATGGACCTGATCCCCATCAGAAATGGTGCTCGTCAGCACGTCTATATTCCTGGCCAAGAGATAAGCCAACTGCACAATAGAAAATGGGGCCAGTATGACAAAAAAAGGAATGATATATTTACAAAGGGGAAGTATACTTTATCTTTGTGTGAAATCGACCGGTTATGTCGATGACGTCCTCGGGGTACAGGTCCTTATAAGTCGTGGCCTGGTCGATGGTCTCATGCTTGGCCATGAAATTTATGGTCGAGAGAAGATGGGCCATGCCCCCTTACATCCTCCGTAAAGTTATTGATCCCCAGCAGTGGATTGCCTTATTGATTTGGAGAGGGGGAAGCCAGGGCTTTGCCTTTCCTGCCCACCATTTTTCTCCTCGGAGCCCTCTCAGTAGGCTCTTCAGTCTCCTCATCTCCGACCTGGTGGAAGCATCTTTTAGATGGTCGGGAGGGAGTAAATGTAGCTTGGGACGGTTAGGGAGTACTTGTGGTTTGAGTTGACTGCGGAGCACTTGAAGTTTGGGTTGAAGGGGTCGATATTTGACTGGTTTGGGGGGCACTTCAGGGGGTGATGGTGTTGGAGTTGGTGCTTGGAGCGCCAATCCGAATAATGTATTGTATATTTTATTATTTATTAATAAAATAACTATATTTTCATTTCATACCTTATTAATGATATTGTCATTATGCATATTAGATTGATGTATAAATATGTTAAGAATGACATCGACCTTAAAATAGTCTTGTAGTAATACTGGACACTAGGTGGTCCGACATTGGGATAGTATTACTATTATAAACTATTCTTAAAGTAAATATTCATAGTCGTTGGTTTTGGAATACAATCGAATTCCTATAACCTAGAATACTAGCACATATCGTATATTGGAATTGGAGTTCCAATGGTTTAACCCGATGTACCATGAGCTTTGGAAGCTTGTATAGATATGTGGGTATTGGTTGGACCAAATATTGAATGACTCACATGTGATTCCTAATAGTTGGAAGTACACAACACCATCAATAGGAATCTCCTCGAGTCGAGTAGCATATATAATCTTTTGACTATAGGATAACATTGATTTTGTGTGAGATTATCCACACTTTGATGTCATGTATGTCATAAATCTTTCATGGTCTAGCCTCTATATATTCATTGGGTGTGGACCGATGCACTCATTAATTAAGTGTGAATCAAGATAGGATCCGTTGGCCCATATGTATACCATAAGAGATTTAGGTATTCATGTAAGTAAGTCACGATTATTAAAACTTTGGCCAAAGTTGATCACCTATGGTGGATCGCATATATAAGAAATGGTTTCTGATTAGTTGTAAAGAATCATGGACATGTCGACATGAGATGTGAGCCTCGCAAACTTGACGGTGTATTCTATGTTTCCTAAACACAACTCGAATAGCCTGTGACAGATGGATTGATAAATAAATGTGATGACCTTGACCTGTATAGTTCAGAAAGGTCGTTCATATTCTTCATGAATTTGGAGGTGGTCGAATTGCGTACATATTAGCTAGGCTTATATAACGAACGTGTCTGAACTTAGAGAGTCCCAATATGAAGTGTACTCGTTGAGCACTCGGGTAGCTGATTAATTTTGATAAAAGATCATATTCGATATTATAATTATCAACTAAGATAATCAAGTGTTATTGGATAAAATTGATTATTTACTTTGACCTAACTGGATTAATTCAATAATTACACAATGGCTTAATTGTAAATTCATAAATATCTCTACTATTTGAGGATATTTTGGTAATTCCAAATATATAATTATAGGTATTTTTGGCCTGATTGAATTGGATTAAATCAAAGTGGAAGACATGTAACTAATTCATTAATTAAGCTTTGTCTTGATTTAATTGGATTATATCAAAGTGGTAGACAAAAGTGATTAGCCACACCTAATTATACATATTTGGACAAATTAGATTAAGCTCACTTAAAAGTTGATTAGAACTTTTATTAATTAAAAATTGCCTAAATTGCTTTAAAGGTTGATTTGAAGGTTGAAATTGATCATTGCCTAGGGGAGTGTTTAGGATTGATTTGAAGGTTGAAATTGCTCACTGCCTAGGGGAGCGTCGCGACACTGACCTTCCAGCTTCGAAACATTGAGCATCAGACATCCGGGCGTCACGACTCTCACCATTACGCGTCACGACTTAGGGACATTGAGCTATCACATATTTCTCTCACAGATTTAGGCGTTGCGACTCCTAATCCTCCGTGACGCGACACTGAGAGCTGATAAATACTAAAACTTCATTTTCTCTGTTCCGGAGTTTTCGGACTCTGATTTGGTCCCCATTTTTTCCTACGGATTCGTATCAGAATGTAGTTTTTATTAAAATATTTTAAAATAGACTTATCCATGATATCCTTGGGTTAGACCTATTATCGCTGTGCGGGGCACCGATCCGACCCTAGGGGTTCCAAAACCGCCCCAACAGATGGAGCGGTTCCATGTGTTGATTTTCGACATAATTGGGATAGTTATTCAAGGGTGGACGCTGCTAGACCCACCCCGTGAAGTCCGCAAAGCCTCATGAACAAGCTGGATAGAGCTCTCGAAACCGGACATTCTTACCGACAAACGAAGACAGTAAGAACAAGAAAATGAGAAAAACAACAAAAAGAAAATGATAAGACAATAAACATGAAGTCAGTGGGCTAGTTATAACTTTCCACTCTACCTGGACTGGGGTGGTGGAGAGCTCGGGGTGAGGTCTGAGTCGGCGATGGAAGAAGGATTGATAAGGTCCCTATAATGATCTCCGAATTCAAGTGCCTTTTTTACCCTGGCCTGGGCCTCATGGTGGACTTTTGGGAGGTCACCACAGCAAGCTAAAAAAGGCTTGGAATTTAGTAGATCATTAAAGGTCGGTCAGAAGGAAAAGAGAGGTCGGGTTATTACCTCCAACTTAGAAGACATGGGGGACTGTGATGCGTCGGCCCTCTACCCACTGATGCTTTCCCCAAAGACCCTCGGCCCAAAACCATTTGTAATTTCTTGTTAGTGAATGGGAGATTGGTGATGATGTGGGAGATCCCGGCATGGGTGGAAATGTAATACCAACTCTTGTACTTTTTTGGGTTGAAATTCATTCGGTACAACCTTTTCAGCTCAAAGATGGTCGGCTCTCCCAGCTCGGCTCGTCTCCAAATCACATACAGGCTAGCCTGTACCCTCAATCCATTCAGGTTTTAGCTGGAACGGGGCTAGGTTCATGGCTTCCAACATCATTGGGAAGTAATTTTTCATGGGCAAGCGCAACCCCATGTCGAAGAAAGCCGTGTACATCGCCACTTGGTTGCCTTAGGCCAGCTCACCTGATCCTATTCAGTGAGGACACATAGGATGATCGCCTCAGGGATGTCAAAACTTTCCCTCAGTTATTGTCGAAGCCCGATCCATGTCAAGGTTTACGAAATCAAGTTTGGGGTGATTTGGCTCGGGTCGGGGCATCCTTCTATAGTAAGATTGATTCTCCCATTTAAATGTGGTCGATGTGGTGTCGTAGTCATCAAGACTTTCTGATCCTGAGTTATGGGTAGTCTCTCGCTCGTGGGTGGCACAGTAGGAGGCAAGGTATCGATGAGAGTAGAGGAGGAAGTCTCTAATCCTGACATTCATGTCAAGACATGACCCGAGGTGGAAGGTTAGTTCGTAGTCAGAATTAAATTTATGATTAGTGGAGTTTATGTTAAAGCTAGGGTTATTGTGTCATCATCCCTACCAAGTGGCCAACCCTAAAAAGGCTATAAACACCATAACAATGGCAAAATAATAAGTTTGTATAGCACAACCAAGGCAAACACACCCACAAAGAACCCATAAACACATGTCCCTTTATCTCTAACAAAAACCCAAAAAAAAAAACACACCCGCAAACAACAGAAATACACCTACATAAATAAACTCATCCCTCGGGCTTCCATTAACACAAAAAAAAAAACCAAAACAATCAACAAATACACAAAAGCAAACAGGCCATGCCAGCAAGTTATTTTCATTATTGCAAACAGAAACATGAACATGGAGGAAAAATAAATAGTGGGGGACTTACTTGTGAAGATTAAAGATGATGATGAAAGACGCTTGAGGTTATTGAAAGCCTGAAGTTTCAAGGAACAATGTGAGCTCATAAATTTCTTTGAGGAAGATGAAATGGTCAAAGAAGGAATTGGATGGGAAACATCATTTAAATAGGGGGCTCAGGCTGGTTTCAGCCATTAGATTGAGGCATATGGCAAGATCAGCTCCACGTGTGAAGAAAATCTCAGCCCTTAAATTCAAATGAATCTCAGATTGAAGATACTGTTTTAGTAGGGCATAATTGTCTTTGGTTTTGGCGCGCAAGCCGTGGATGCGCAACACCTAGCATCTCGGGGAAACGAAGTGAAGAGGCGGCCTGACAAACATGACAGGCATTTAAGGAAGGCCATTAAGATTTCACAACTTCCTAGAGGCGGTTTGAAAGCCATAGAAAGACCTTTCAACTGGCGGCGAAAAAGACAATCATTACTGAAAAAGATAATTTGTAGCGATACATGTACTTTCGGGACCCGAGGGACGTGACGGTATGGATATTCACTAGTTAAGACCCAAGGACATGGGCACTATCTACACCTTTTATTGTAGTTCCCGACATCAACTCACCAACTCATTGATATGGAGAATTAGGGAACAAGTGTTGATGGTGAATTTTAACCCGAGAAACTTTGAAGCCTGAAGAGGGGTATAATGAGGTTTGCACTTAACGGATGGTCCAAGGTCCTTATGAGGATGAGAGATCAGGTGAATGGCCCGAGCCCGTAGTGCGGATGAACACCTTAGGGCAGAACCGGTTGAGGAGGATAGGTTGAGATACCGACCCGACTTGATAAAATGATATCAGATCTGATTGCACTTGAGCATCTGTGAAGTCTAACCCGAGGTGGTAAATCACTACCGACCCCGACCTAGTAAAGAAGCAAGGAAGAGGATCTAGCACCATTCACCTCGGCATACTACCCGGGGACCGACGTCGGGGTTGTAGTATCTTGTGCTTGAGTATGGATGACATAAGCCCTACATAAAAATTTGAGCCTCTAGAAGGCTGATATGACAGGAGTTGGTCAGAGGCTTTCCTTCTGACACACAAAACAACATAGGAGTGGTTGAATTGCAGGCTGTCACATGGGCATAACGTGTTACATAGGATAAATGTGGGAATGATGATTTTTGATGACAGATGGTGGTTGAGTCAGAAGACCAGTGCTACTGTTTCTAGGCAGTTGGGAAAAGGAACATGGGCGACAGTGACTGGCTGACATGAGCTGACGTCACGAGTTGGAGTAACAGTAGATTTAGAAACCTATATAAAGGGTTGAAAGCTCAGATTTAAGGGTTAGCATTTTTTACATTCCACCACTTGTAAAAGTGCTCCAAAAGCTTAGTGATATAGAGAGAAAGCCGATCGGTCTTGATCCGAGCTCGTAAAAATTTCATTTCTTGGTTCTTGTGGACATAGGTTGGAGCCACTCTCTGCCGAACCACGTTAAACCCTGTTTTCCCTGTGATTTTCTATTTGCTTATCAAGTTTGCTTTGGTTCCCAACTAACCAAACAAATTCACTACTTTGAAAAAGTTTATTCGAAGAGTAGATTTCCTAAATTACTCATGGAACGAAAAACAACCGTCAACATATACTATAAATATATTCCAATAGATTTTAGATAGTATATATGTAGATTAATTGATAATGTATTAAAAAAAATACTCGACCATTAGGCATCAATCACCATCATTTTATGTAAGTCCTCATAGACCTTTTCCATTTAATAGTTTAATTCAATAGAATCAGTCAATAGTCAATAAATTCCATGTGTAACATATAATCATTCAAAATAATAACTCAAAATTACATCTAGATAACGAAGTGCCAATAAAGCGAATGATTAAAACCTTAAAACAGTTGATGTTTGTTTATTAATTAGTACCATTTCGTCATGCCATATCCTGAAAATTTAACAATGTCTTAATACAGATGTATTAAGCTTAAAACTCAGACAAATAGTTGTCGTTTTCATTTATTATGTCATGCAATAATCCAAAGCAAATCCAAATAACGTGCCATAAGGTCCTACTTGTGCATATACCATCTTTTTTTTCTTTCAATTTGTTATATTATTGGCCTAATTTTCAAAGGGTGCTGAGCATATCCACCATTATCTCCTTATCCTTTTGATGAGAGAATCATGCACTTTGCTTGGTTCATTCATGTCACTTTTTATTTTCTAAAGAGTAGGCCCCAATTAAAATTGCAAAAAAAAAAAAAAAAAAAAAAAAAAACAAAGAGAGAGAAAAGGAAATACCCTTTACTGTAATTACTATTTCCAAAAATCATCACTCTGTCCACACATGTGATTAGTTGGGTCTAAAATTTACGCTAAATTTAAGATATGAAATCTACTATTAGTTGTGACTTGTGACGTGTGTTCTATTGTTTGTTTATATATATATATATATATATATATATATATATATATATATATACACATACTGTAAGAACTCATCTAGAGCATCAAAATTCAAGCCCGTCCATGCATTATTCATCATATGAAACAAAAAGAAAAAGTGTGGACAAAGCGTACACCATAGCATAAAATAGCCATTGTTGCAAGTTGTAACTTGTTCATTGTGGATGGCGATTTTTTATTCTCATGAAGGTTTAAGTATTGAGAGATAGGATGAAGATTGTATTTAGTCCAAAAGTGGATGATAAAGGCCCAAAATCCTAGAAAGAGATGGGGTTTGACAAAGAGATCCGACTTAGTGGCACAGAGGAGTCCTCCCGAGAGCATGAGCATCTTGAAGAATGAAACAAGTTGGGGTATCGACTCGACCACATGAAAGGTGTTGATTTGGGATTTTCTGAGAGTTTGTGGAGCCCGACCCGATGGGGTTCTTGTCTGTGAAACCCGACCTGGTTGAAAGAACTGGAGGAAGCTTTATTTTGTATCATCTGACTCGGTATGCTGACCCGAGGAACGAAGATGAGATCAAAAGTCGATCAGTATTGAGGGAATGTGACGTATGCCCCAAGTAAAAAAGTATGTTTCTAAAAGACTAATGATGGCTATAGGAAAACAACGGTTCTCATTGGAAGTAGCTCCAGTCAGCCGCCATAGGCCGGTGTAGTGGCAGAATAGTGGTAGAGCAGAGTGCCATAGGTTGGCAAAGGCCGATGTAGTGCAGAGGAATAAGCTAAATAGAGTGGCCAATTTATGGGTGGTTGAGGAGAGTTATGACTACAATGATGAGTAAGTGACATGGGATGATGTCAGAGGCGGTGAAATAGTGAATTTGGAAGCCTATATAAAAGAGTTGAAGCCTCAGATTCAAAGGGTTAGTAATTTTTGCATCTCACAATCTTAAAAAGACTTAGAGCTCAAGAACTAGAGATAGAGAGAGAAAATGGCCAGTTATCCGATCATTTGAGAGAATTATATTGGGCTTGTGTAAGACCTGAGGTGTTTAATCATTTTATGAGTTCATTTTCCCATTTGTAGCTTGGGTCGATCTTGACCTCGAGCAGTAATAAAATATCCTCATTTCTCCTGTGGACGTAGGTAGGAGCCACTTTCAACCGAATCACGTAAACATTATGTTTATCATGTCTGCTTGCTAAGTTTGCTTCGGCTCCTTACTAACCAAATGAATTAACTACCGAGTGAGGTTTGTTTGAGGTGCTAATTTCCTATATTGCCCTTGGAACTCAAAACAGCCATCAACAGTTGGCACCATCTGTATGGATCAGTCCAAAAAGTGATACAACACACTAAGACGATGGCATGGAATGTGAATCATAGAGCTCCAGAGACCTCAACAGCGGAATGGATGGAAAAGATAGAGGAGAACCTACGGGTGGACATGAAGAAATCCAAAGATATAGGGAAGAAACCCAAGCCCTTATGAAGGCAATGATGGAGAAGGAAGAGAAGTTAGATAAGAAATTAGGAAAGAAGGCTTATGTGGGGCCTAGCCGTAGGAAGGAAAAATTACTAGTGTAAAAAGACCAGTGGGTGGAGAAAATGAGCGAGAGACCGAAAGGAGAAAACCACTAAGAGTGAGGTCGGTGGTCATAGCTAATGTAGCACCAATATAAAGAGATTCGAGGGAGATGTGATTATAGACGAACACCCAAATCATCCAATAATAGCCCATACTTTGGGGAGAGCAATCTAGGGCATTGCGAAAAGTAAGGGCATAGAGCCCCACGTCAGGAGAAAAGATTATAAGGAAGCCTCCAGCAGAAGGTATGAGGACACCAAAGGTCATTTGAAGGAATGGTTCCAATAGGAGATGAGTAGATGAGAAATGATCATGCGAGGAGGTGCTCGAGATACGGAGACAACCTCTCTTCAGAAATGATGTGTTAGAAATGGAGCTTCCGGAGAGGTTCTCCATGCCTGCGATGAATAGCTACAAGGGTAATACAGACTCTAAGTCCTATGTTGAAAAATTTATCTTGCTAATGGAGATCCAATGTATGGTCGAGGAAGTAGTAAGCAAGGTATTCCCACTGACCTTAGGAGGACCAGCCAGCTTATGGTTTAAAAACCTAACACCAGAAAGTATCAGCAACTTTTTCCAGTTGATGAGATCATTTGTACACCATTTTAAAAGAGCATGAGCACCAAGGAAAAAGGTCAGATCGTTGAGGATGATGAATCATCGGGATGATGAGCCGCCGAAGAATTTTTTGGATAGATACCACAGTTTGATATTGGATGCGTGGGCATATGAGTCCCCAAAAGCGTTAGAGTGTTTAAAGGAGCACTGAGGGTTGGGAGATTATGGTCCTACCTTAGGATTCGGGAAGTGCCAGACTATGCAACAGCTCTGGAGCAAGCTAGTAGGTATGTGTTGTTAGTAGAGGAAAAGAACATAGTCAAAGGAGGTGCTGACCGAGAAAGGAAATAGCTAAGGCAAGACAACCGTCATGACGATTTCGGTGGGTGGAAAGTACCGGGTCCGAGGAGGCAGAAGTTTAGGCCCATGACTCAAGGTAATCCAATACCCAAGATGAGGCCTTCAATCCAAGTTGCGCATGTTGCAGGGGGCACGACTTACACATCCCCTAATAGGCCATTATCTCAGATAGCTCGGGAGATACAAGATAAAGGATTATTGACAAAGCCTAACCCGAGAAGGTTCCTGGTAGAGAAGAGGGACACCAAAGCCTATTGTACGCATCATAATACAATGAGACATGGCATCGATAGATGTTGAGACCTGCATAAGCAAGTCGAAGACCTGTTGAAGAATGGTTACCTCAAGAAATATATCGATTATGAGGCCGTGAGAGCTAGGCAGCGTATGTAATAGGGGTCATCAGGTCAAGTGCCTATCACTTGGAGCAACTAGAATGCTCCCAGTTAATGAAGTTTTGAAAAGGCAAGGATGTCTAGCTATTGCAGCAAATAGAGCATCTCTTAAAATGACACTCAAAGAGTTGTAAGATAGACAGTAGATCACTGTAATATAAGTAAATTTTCCCATTTTTAATAAGTTACTCGCACTTTTACATGTTCTTTGTATATTTGAATAGAAAAGACTTGCTTGGTATTTTTTAGAAATGCCTGAGATCGGTGCTAGCAAAAGGTGCAAGATGATGTGCGAAAAGCGCACAACCCTGTGGCATGCCAATCACCAATGATATTATCAAAAATCACGACCCGAAATGCTAGTACCTGATGTCTTGCGCCTTTGAAGATTGGGCAATAGCAAATGGTTCAAAATAATGTGCGGAAAGTGCGTACCTCCGTGGCACGCCAATCACCAGTGACATTATCAAATCCCCGAGCCAAAACGTGAGTACCATGTGGTTTGCACCTTCAAAGACATTGAATACCTGCGTGGCGTGTGACATCTTAGGGTAAATATAGCACGTTCGGTGGGAGTGCTAGTGTGGTGTTTGACGCCCCTAGGTAACCATAGAACGTATGGATTGAACACAACTTTGAGGTTCTATGTTAGTTTTGGGTTTGCATAGCATTGGGAAGGGCAATTTTCCCATGGAATTTGCCATCCATTGGTCCCTGTGGCAATTTATAGCCTCGAATTTACATAACATATTGGAGGTGCATAGCACGGGAAAGACCCACGGGTCTCCGTGGTGTTTGTAGCCTCGAAATTTGCTTAACATGGTGAGGAGGAATGCCCCAATGGCGTTGGCCATCCTTTCTCAGATCCGTAAGAGCATAGCGCAGAAGGACTAAAGGGCCTCTGTGATGGTTGCAGACTCAAAGCCTGCCTAAAATGAGAAGGAAGTGCCCTCATGGCGTTGGCCACCCCTTGATTGATAGCTCGGTTTGCCAAGATATTTGGATTATGAGTTCTGAAATTGTTATTTTGGGCAGCATATGACAAAATGCTATCTCTGTTGCTTTGATGTTTTTGGATCGGTATAGAGAGTATGATACGTCACCACGTTACACTTTCCATTTTGTTGTGTTTTTATGCAACATGGTATGAGACGCTGTCACCAATATTTGTGGGGGACGGTCTAGAGTTGAAAATCTTCCATTATGATCTTTATGTTTGACTGGCTTGGGGTAAGATGAGTTCCACCGAGGCATTATTATTGTGTGGATGGCACAAGGAGGGATCATTCCACTGTGACCAAGTATTTATATTGGCTCGAGATTAGATACATTCTGCCGAGGCCCTGTTATTTGTGAATGGCACAAAGAGGGGTCATTCCATTGTGGCCAAATGTTCTTATTCACTCGGGACTGAATTCATTATGTCGAAGCCTTGGTATATTGAATGACACATGGTCGAAATTTCTCCCACATGGCCTTACTTGAGTGGTATAAGGAGGGATCATTCCATTATTGCCAAATGTTTATATTGGCTCGGGGTCAGGTAAGTCATACTGAGACCCTATTATTATGAGAGCGGCACAAGGAATGATCATTTCCTTGTGGCCAAATATTTGATTGGCCAGAGGCTGGATTCATTCCGCCAAGGTCCTATTATTATGAATGGTGCGATGATGGTTCATTCCCTCGTGGATGAGTTTATCAGATGACTTGGGGATGGATTCATTTCGTTGAGGTCTTATCATTTTATGTGTGGTATGGGATTAGTTTCTCCTTTATGGCCTTATTATACTAGGCTCGAGGTAGGATCCGTTCCGTCAAGGTTTTATCATGTTGTGAATGGCACGAGGTTGAAGTTTCTCCGCCAATGGCCTCATTATGTTGAAGTAGATCCTTCGGATCAGTGAAAGAGAAAACATGGGATTGGAGTTTCTCCCCTATGGCCATGTTGTGCTGAAGCAGCACCAAGAGGGTTAGGTTCCCTCAACATATTATATATGGCATGAGGTCAGAGTTTCTCCATCATGGCCTTGCTGAGATAAGCAACAGTGAAAGGTCTTTCAAATAGAGCACGAAAAAGAACGTGGTCAGGTCGACTTTAAGGGGTTCATTGGGCAACAATGGCCATTGCGGGAAGATTGGCCTCGTCAGTCCATTGTGATGGCTTCAGAATGAAAAGAACAATATAGATGAGGAAACCAACATCAACTTTTCGACCAAGTTCTAACTAAAGCTGAATCAAGTCGACTCGAAGAATGGGATGACAACATCAGGGCATCAGAATAATATTATAGCCTCAGGGTATCCAAGTTTGTAGTTTGTCGGGTTGTTTTGCAGACGGTTGAGTACAGACCACATCGCCAAAGATGATCGAGAATCAGAGTGGTCATCTTCAGTGAAAGGTCCCATTGAAGGATTGTAAATTTTCCAAGTATAGAAAAGTACCCATGACATTGGGTCAGAGTGTGTAGTCTCTTCGGGACATCACGATGGTGGTTGTGGACATATTTTTGGTCTGGTTAGGATAAGTTTTTCAGAATGGGTCAGCCCATTGGTGTGCTTGGGTACCAGTATTAATTATGGAGGAAAAGTCCTCATTCGATATGATAATGAGATTAGTCTGGTTTTAATACCGAGTTATTATTAAGTTTGCAAGTTCAAAATTTTGCTAAGTGTTGAAAAGAGAAAAATTATCATAGATCAAGTCTTTGCTCAATGTGTGCTTCAGTATGGGAAAATAAGACACAAGAGTACAATATGAAATTTTATTTATTTATTGATCGGTTATATTTTGATCCCCATTGGGATTCTCCACAAAGGGGATGATATTTACATGAGATGGGTCATGAATATCTTCGGCCATGATAGAGGTCTGGACTAGAGGAGGAGTTATAACAGCAGCAATAGCCGGGGCAGTAGAGGAAGAAGGAGTAGGGTCGGCAGAAGTAGGGGCATGACTGCAGCAGTTGAAGGGCCAGAGACATCAGTACCGGAGGGGAGCAGTGATGTCGGAGGAGTAAGGTAAGAGATTGCCTCGGTCTCTTCTCGGCCTGTGCCTTAGGCCTTTTCAAAAGAAATTCCCCCATTTGAAACCCTTAGCACCTGGTAAAGCATGATCAGGTCCAGGTTGAGGTAGGTTTCACCAATCAGCTTCAAAGATTGCTCCAACCATTCGATAATGGTATCATGCTTAGCCTCATCGATTTGGTCGATGAGATTGGCATGTAAATCATCTAGCTCGCCCTTGGTTCTTACCAGCTTGATCTCGGTTCTCGTCAACTCGACCTTGTCTTTTATCAGTTCATTCTTGGTCTTTTTATGTTATGGTCAGCCTTGGCCATGATTGCATTTGCCTGTAATAGCCTCAGATCAGAAGTCTGAGAGGTAGCCTCAGCCTGAGCTTCATCCCTCTCATTTCTTGTGACCTGGATAGCCCGACGAAGTGACTCATTCTTAGCCTTGGCCTCTTCGAGCGTCTTGTTGAGCTCATTCTCCCTCTTGGTCAGTTCGTCTTGTAGGCGTTGGGCTTGACCTCCCTCAACAATGGTGCTGGACAACACGTCTATATTGGTGGCCAAGAGGTATATCAGCTGCATATGCAAAAAAACAAGTCAGATCATTTGGTAAGATAGGGTGTAAGAGGCCCACGTTTTTGATGACCTCCTCTGAGGATATATCTTTATAGGCGCAAGCCTTTTAGAGTGTTACTTGCTACACCATGAAGTTAAATGTCGGGATGAGGTGCCCAATTCTCTCCTTTACGTGTTCGGGGAGGTCTTCAATCCCCAAGACCAAGACATCGGTTGTTGATTTTTGTGGAGTGAGAACAATGGGGGCTTTGCAGCGTGATTTCTTTCAAAATGTGCTCGGTAGCCTCACTACCGGCCTGGTGAGACTTTCTCTTCAACTACCTTGGGGCCGGTGGTATGTTGGGATATATGCCTTAAAATGTAATGTAATATAGAAATGGGATTTTATTTTAAGTAATTAACAATGCATTTTTCATTTATCAAAGTGTCGATTTTAAAGTTGCATATTATAAATTATCATGTATGTCATTGGATATTAAATGTCCTTTCAGGCTTAGTGTATAAATGTTATACACAAGAGGATTTAAGTATGAAATTAGTAATCATAAATAGCTCGTAGAGAGCAAACAAAGACATGAACTTTGTTTGTGGTTTATTTATAGCTGCGGTCCATTCCATATTGTCTGACGGCTTTAATCCGGGTCCGTACATATAGTGACATGGGAATGAAGGCACCTTATATGATGCGAACATATAGAATTGGACCAAGACATAAATGAATTTCTTTTAATATCTGTTAATCAAAGAAATTCATATCAATCTAATAGATGATAATATATGGTTTGATCTGAATCCTGAGTGTACTATGAACTCCATGGTAGACTACGTCCTTTGATTTACAAAGGTGAAGTTGGTGAAGAAATCTGGACCAATAGCTACATATTTTGGGGACATGGTTTAGTGTGTGGTTGGTGACGTTTTATATAGATATGAAATCCATTTCTTCTTGAGATAAAGTATATGAGTATCTTCCTCAAGGGTTGATTCGGTACTTGAACGGTTAGAGCGCTCAAGTCTTTCTATTACGAATAGAAAGATTAATATTCATAATAGTTATGAATAAATCATTCATTAGAGAATCAATGATATTTATGGCACAAAATAAGTACAACATATATTATGACTCGGCTCTAATTATTAGATACGCATGGATGGTCAATATGTATGTAGTGATTATATTGATGGATGCTGACGAGTTTTGGTATAAAATATATATGCAATAACGAGATTGCAGCTTTAGGTTTTTAGTAGAATAACCTAAAGTTAATAATTCAGGATATTTAATTAAAGAGTTTTAATTAATATTTTGGGATTATTGGAGCTCAGAGCTGTAGATCCATTTGGTTCTCATGTTAGCTCATTACAATATAGAAATCCATGGAATAATTGGATAGTCCAATTATGAACTCACTTGAAAAAGATTAAATAATTGATAATTATTTAATGAGATAATTATTAATTTGATTAATAATTATATAATGTCACACTTTGTAACTATATATTAAAAATTTTAATAAATAGTTTTTATATTAATGATTATTAGAGAATCATTTAATATAAGATTTGATTTTAAAATCAAATTTGATTTAATTCAAAATCAAATATGTAATTTATATCATGATATAAGTTACATTTTAAATTTTAATTTCAAATTAAATGATATTTGATGTCATATTTGATTTTTGAAATTAATAATTTTATTATGACAAAAAGGCTTTTGGCCGAATATTAATATGTATGATTAGGGTTAGGGTTAATTTTATACAAGCATATTTAATTAACATAAACCCTAAATATAAATTAAAATGCTTTCTCTTGTTTTTACAACCCTAGCCACTTTCTCATTTTTCAATGAGATTGAAAAATAAGAAAAGAGAGAAATCATGGATGAAAATTTTCTCAAGAAATTTTTTCTCAAGTGAGTTATTCCTATTCCGAGCCCACTCTCACGGATTTCCAATGGTGACTCATAACACAGAAGATCGAGTGGTAGACCCGATCCATCACAAATTACTGACGGCTTAGACCTAATCCTTCACACATCTCTCGGCAACACAGTGAAATTTTCGTGCATGCATAGTTCACGCTCAGCTTTGCAACTTGATCAAACAATAATATATTGAAAGATTATATTGGTAGATCGACATACACAATGCATCACTAGTAAAGCCATCAAAGACGTGAGCAGTACTGACCATAAGTTATGCTTGTGGGGTGCGCAGTGTGTGCACTTGTGGCTTAAGCAGTGTGCGTTGGTCGTGACTTTTATAA
>SKCR01004109.1:0-26723 GCA_019454045.1 Zanthoxylum bungeanum | reverse complement strand
GTGACGCTAAAAGTCAATAAAAATCATAATTTTTTTTAATTTAACTTTTAGCATCACCAAAAAAACCTTTGAATTTTAGCGTCACCTATAAATTGGCAAAGTTAAAGGGCAAACTTTTTAAAAAATTTGGTCAAATATTTCCCGTCTTTAAGAATTAAATTTAAATTTTGACTTTTAGCGTCGATAATGGCAATGCTAAAAGTAAAAAATATCGACACTAAAAGTTAAAATTTTGGCATAAATATTTCCACTTATTAAAGACCATTAGCGACGTTATATTTTGGCGATGCTAAAAGTCATAATTTTCTATAAATATTTATTTTTCTTTCATTTGCACTCATTCTCTCTATTTTTCTCTCCTATTCATTTTTTCTTAGTTTTATTATTTCATTTTTGTGTTTTATGTTAACATCTTGTATTTTTGTTTGCAAGAAAATAAGATGAAGAGAATGAACATGAAGAAGAAGATGAGGAAAGTTAAGATGAAGAAATTGAAGAAAAAGATGAAGATGAAGAAGAAAAATATATACATGAAGAGAATATGACGATGAAAATCATTAATTTTGTATTTAAATATTTCATATATATAATTTATCATTTTATTTTTGTTTAAAGTACTAAATTTTATAATTTTATGTTTAATATCAATAATTTTTATTGTTATAATTCATTTTTTGATTAATTTTTAATAAATATATTATTATTTGTAATAATTTATAAATAAATATATTAGGATTTAAGAAAATAAGTTACGATAAATTAAAAATAAATTATTACAAATTATAATGAATAATAATTTTTTTAATTTTGACTTTTAGCATCACCAAATTGGCGTCGCTAAAAGTCAATATTTGGAGACGCTAAAAATTAAAATTTCGTTGTTAAAAGTTAACTTTTAGCGTCGCTAAAAGTTATTGTTGGCGCTAAAAGTATTTTTTAGCTTCGCCATTGTGATGGCGATACTAATATTCTTTAATGTCAGATTTTTAGCGTTGGAATTTTACGTCGCCGTTCGACGTTGCTAAAATTTTTTACCTTGCCAGACTTGACTATTAGCGTCGCCAAAGGGTCATATTCTTGTAGTGTCATGAGAGAAGATTCCATATAAATCCCTATAATTTCGAGACTTCTAATCAAAGGGTGAAAACTGTTGAAATTTTTCTAAATGCTATTTTTAGATATCAGTTAACGTTAACACATCGGGGTTTGAAGGAAGCTCGTTCAAACAGATTATATAGCGTTCGAACAGTGAATCTAGAACTTTTCGGGTTTATGATTCAATAGTTTCATTCAAACAAGAAATTCTCCTTTAGAACAAAATTGCGATTTTTATAAATCCGTTATACAGTGAACATATACTTTTTGGTGAAAGAAATCATTTCAGATGATTAAAATGTACCTTATCATTGATAATTATTAGTTTCTTATAAACACCTTATGTGTTTTAGTGTTAAATAAAAATTCAAAATCCACGCTTCATTTTTTTTTTCTCTGTATCATACCAATCTAATAAAAAAGTGTGTTATTGGTTGTTTTGATACAATTACATATCGAAAAATAACATACTCTATTATCTCATGAGAGAATTTTCATTTACTCTCTGTGATTTCATGATTTGTAAACCAGAGTGTGTAAAACATTTCTTTAAAAAATGATTACGTACCTCGTAGAATCACCATTGTCTAGTGTCTATAAAAAATTTGATAGAATAAAAACCTAGGCAGTTTAATCAAAAATCAATAGCAAATCACTCCATGAGTAATTTGAGCGATTAATCATAAATAATCAGGAAGGGTAAAATTGATATTTCATATGGTTGGGAATAAAAAAAAAAAAAAATACAAAACTCATATCTTAAGATCTTCAAAAATCACTACAAATCACTCATTTATTATGAAAATAGCAAAACAATTTAAGAGTATTTAGAAAAATTTTCTCATTACACTATTAGAAAAACATGCTATCCTGATATAACAGATATTAGTAATGTCATCAATTTATGACATATATGTGACATATAAACTATTTATCGAGAATTAATGACATATTTGTGACAAATAATTATCTGTCAAGAACTAATGATATAATTGTGTATAGAAAATATTTATATCAAGAATCGATGACAAATTTATTGATAGAAATTACTCCTATCATGAATTCATTATACAATTCTTAAAATATAACAAATTTTATTTAATTTTTACAACATTAATTTGGTCGGAATAAAATTAAGCTGGGATTGATGAAGTACGCTTGGAATTTTGGAGAATATATATTGTTACTTTAATTGGATGATAGTTTGCTAATACTTATGGAGTTTGAAGGAAATATTTTGTAATTATTAATGGCTATATATTGATAGTAATAGGTTTTGTTATACTAATATTTAAGGCAATGCAATTTATTATTGTACCAATTATTCTTGTTTAAATATATATTAATATTTAATATGCATTTGCATGACATAAAATTTCCGCCAATAAATTTACGTAAAATATTTCTTGTCAACATAGAGTTTCTGTCATTAAATAATGAAAAATTTGTAACGATCCTTTTTTTTAGTAAGACGACTTTGAAATTCGCGAACCTTACTCATTTCGAGCCTAATGGGCCTATTGATGATTAATGGACCTAAGTGTAGATTAAGGAGCACCTATTTTCTTCATTAAATCAAGCTAAACTTAAGCTTAGGCCCACTAGCAATAATTAAAAAGGGTGTAGGCTTAATCAATATATATTTATACTTGGCCCAATTTTTAAGCCCAAATGTTGTCCAAATTTCTAGTAAAATCTTATAACTTCTTGAATTGTAAAAGGGATAAAGTAACAAAGAAATTGACAATTTCTTTCTCCCTTGGGCGTGAGGTAGAGAAGTTGAAGAAGGAGTAATTTCATTTTTCTTTTACAAAATCCTAAGGAGAAAAATCAAGAACTAACCATCACCAAACAACCCTAGGAAGAAAAGAAGAAGCTTGGGGAAACCTATTAGAGAAGAAAGGCTTGGATTTAAGGTAAGTAAGGCATGACCCAAACTTTGATGCTTTGAGTTTTAATGGTTTGATGATATTAGTATGATGATGATTGGTAGAAATTTGAATATTGATGATTGTTTGATTTATAAGTTCATGTTTGGGTAAATTTTGATATCTCATATTAGTTAGAGCATTAAGGTGATGTGATTTTGGTAGTGATGAGATGTTGGGGAGTATTATATGATGGTAATTGATGTGTTGAAGTTGTTGTGTTTGATATGGAATGAAGTTTAGAGTTAATCATAGAAGGAATGAAATCTGGTCCTGGAATCGGCATCACGTCGCGACGCACCAAGCTCGCGTCGCGACGCAAACGAGGCAGAAGCATGCACATATTTAACAATGTTGCGTCGCGACGCAGATGGACTGGCGTCGCAACACATACCCAAAAAAATCAGAATTTTTTTTCAGAAGTCGCGATGCGTAACTAAGGGTTTAAATTTTATTTTAATTTGATTTCGAATCATATTTTATAACTTATGATTCTAACACAGTTTATTCCACATAGATACTAATCAAGAGTCACGTTCTCCCTCAGCGACATGAAGGAAACTTGACCAGACTCCAAATCTGTGAGTGAACGCTTTTCTTTCAAAGTTGAAGTGTATTCACTTGTTATTGATTCAGATTTATTTTAAATATTTTAGGGTGTTAGCCTTATTGATTATCAGTTATTTCTTATGTAAGAAAGATTAGAAAATTTTAAAGTTTAAAAGCATAAGTTTTTATGTTTTTCGAGGCATGGGGGAAAAATCCACCTAAACTATTACTTATGGAATTAACGGACAGAGATCGTGTGCACACGTAGTTCAGGGCTAGGGGGACGGTGATACGTAACATCCCTAGACCCTAGTTTTAGGGTCAGGTAGTAGCATAGATTAGCCCTACCAGCTCTAGTTTAATGGCTTGGGGGACGACGATACGTAACGTCCCAAGACCACTAGTTAGGCATATAGGGGGACAGCGATACGTAACGCCCCCATGCGTCAAGTTTTCCACGGTACCAGAGATTTTCTTCACATGAAGTTTTCAGAAAATGGTTTTCCCCAGCTTTATAGAAAATAATTAGTTTTCAAACAAAGTTTTCAGAAGCATTTTAAGAATAAATGATTTTACTCAGATGCACTGATTCAATTTCTTATTTTGTAGCTCCACTCACTGAGATCCTAAGGATTCACCCCACCACTTCCCAGTTCTTTTGCAGGATTCATCTTTTGTTGAGCCATGTGCTACTTTTGGAGGCCTAACTCGAAGACAAGTGTTACGCTGCAGTCACTAGTCATCGAGTCCATCTTTTCCAAATCTATATTCACATAGAATGTAGATCTCTAGGATGTCATTTTGTCATATCATAGACATGTATTTGGTGATGTACATATACTATATATACTTTATACACTCTTATACATGTATATATGTATATATTTGATTTCATGATCTCGCATTCAAGTTTATTTAAGTTTTTAAGTTTGCTTGTGTGATTAAGTAAAACATTGCATAACATTAAGATAAGAGCAAATGTTCTAGTGCAAGAGTTAAAGGCTTAGGCGACAGTGGGATCTGTTGCTTGTCGGTAACATTCTCGTACTGATATGTTACAAAGATGGTATCAGAGCATGGTCTAGGGAGTCAGTGACTGCAGTAAGGGAGTAGCAATGGCTTGTATATGTGGTATACCTGGGATAATACTATATATAAGTGGTTGTTTACTCTAGTAACCTTGTCTCGAGGCATGTCTCATTATAATTACTTATAATTCCTTTACATGTAATTGATCATTTTCTCTCTTAATTTCTTAGATTCCATGCCACCCAAGGGAGAACCGGAGTCATGGGTAGACCCAAGCGAGGTAGGGCGCCTCATGGATTAGATCCAGATCAGAGATCAGTAGCACCTCCCCATGAGCCAGATATGGGGCATGAAGTGGAGTCTGTTCATGAGAGTGTTGTGGGGGAAGGTAGAGCTGCGCCAGTTGTTCAGCCTAATGACCCAGTAGTTGCGGGTTTGCAGCAGATTCATCAATCAGTATCAACTTTAGTCCAGTTGATTACCTGTCATCCGCAGCCACCAGGCCTAGAGCCGAGAGCTGCAGAACCCACTGTTCATGTTCCACCACCACCAGTAGGAGTATCCATGGCTCACCGAACTGTAGTTCCTCCAAATATACCAGACCCTACTACATTTCGAGGCGGACCTTCTGTTGTGCCACATGAGCCACCTCCAGTAACGATTCAGGTTATGCATCGAAAAGAGCTAATTTTATCTTTACATGACTTCCAGAAGCTTCATCCTCCTACATTCTCGGGAGTATAGACCTCCCATGATCCTTATGGTTTTATTGAGGAATCAGAACGTATATGTATAGCTTTATGGTGTTCTTCAGAGAGAGCGGTGGAGTTAGTTAGTTTTCAGCTGAGGGATGTCGCCAACACATGGTTTATGTCTTTTCGAGATGGTCGGTGACGAGATGCTCCTCCTCTGACATGGGTTGAGTTCAGTACGACCTTTTTGTCCAGATTTTTGCCACAGAGTATCAGGGATGCCAGAGCCCGAGAATTTGAACAGCTGGTACATGGCGAGCAGATGACAGTTTCTAAGTATGACATACGGTTTACATGATTGTCTCGCTATGCCCCACATCTAATCAATACAAAGGAAATGAAGGTGAAGAGGTTTGTGAATGGGCTTCGAGACTATTTATTCCGCTCCATTCATTTCACAGAGACCACTACCTACACCTAAGTTTTAGATGCTGCCTTGCGGTTTGAAGCGCATGTTAGAGAAAGACAATCAGAGAGGGAGTCTCGAAAGAAATCTAGATCAGAGGAGAGGACTAGGCCGCAACAGAGTGGCCCTAGTAGACAACAACATATGTCAGCTCCGCCTACGACAAGCCGAGATATGGGTTCAATTCAAGAGGGTCAGGATCGTAGGCCGGCTCAAAGTGTCACCTCTCGTGCAGTTTCCTCTCCCTTAATGGCCCAGCTTGGGCGAAGCCTACCACAATGTTCAATTTATGGACGAGCTCATACTGGGACTTGTAGATCTGGGAGTAGAGGTTGTTATCGGTGTGGGCAAATGGGTCATTTGAAGAGAGACTGTCTGGTACCGGCAGAGCAGTTGTCATTATTCAGTGCCGCCCCATCTACATCCCAACCACAGCTTAATAGAAGTGTATGAGAAGAAGAGCAGAGGCTAGTGAGTAGAGGACATACAGAAGGAGAAAGAGGGCGATCCGTTGGTGATCGAAGACAAGCTTCCTCCAGCAGAGTTCATGGTAGAGTGTATACCCTCATCCCTAGGAGGCACAGACATCCAATGCGGTCGTCACAGGTACATTGCTGATTAATTCTGTGTAAGTAAGGGTGTTATTTGATTCTAGTGCTACACATTCTTTTGTGACACAATGTTTTGTGACTCAGATGGGTAGGGACATCGAGCCTTTAAACTTCCCTATCATTATAGCTACACCAGTAGGAGACCCCTTAGAAGCTATATAGGGTGTGAGGCAGTGTTCTATAGACATTGACGGGTACACTTCCTATGCCGATCTAGTAGTGTTGGGAATATTGAGCTTCGATGTCATTTTGGGGATGGATTGGCTAGCTAAGCACCATGCGGTACTTGACTATCGGGAGAAGACCGTTACGCTATATGTTCCCGATATACCAGTAAAAGTCTATTAGGGGGATAGAACTGTAGCGCCTCACAATTCGATATCAGCTATGCGAGCATTTAAATTACTTCAGAAGAGAAATATGGGTTACTTGGCATATGTAACGGATAGCAGAGTGGGAAATTTAGAGCTTAAGCAGATCCCGGTGGTGAAAGAGTATCCTACTGTGTTCCAGATGAGTTGCCAGGACTACCTCGGGATAGAGAGATTGGGTTTTATATAGACGTCATACTAGAAACACAGCCTATATCGATTCCTCCATACAAAATGGCCACTGCAGAGCTTAGGGAGTTGAAGGCGCAGTTATAAGACTTGCTGGATAACAGCTTTATTCGCCCCAACATGTCCCCATAGGGTGCTCCGGTGTTGTTTGTGAGGAAGAATGATGGGACACTGTAACTATGCATAGATTATTGGCAACTGAATAAGGTGACGATCAAGAACAAATATCCACTGTCAAGGATTGATGATCTATTTGATCAGTTATAGGGGGCGCAGCGCTTCACAAATTGATCTGCGGTCGGGTTATCATCAATTGAAGATTAGAGAGAGTGATGTCCCAAAGACAACTTTTCGAACCAGATACGAGCATTGCAAATTTTTAGTAATGTCATTTGATTTGACCAATACCCCTGCATCATTTATGGATCTGATGAACAAGGTGTTTAGGCCTATTCTAGACCGATTCATGATAGTCTTTATTGATGATATTATGGTATATTCCCGTAATGAGCAGGAGCATGCAAAGCATTTGCATCAAGTGTTGCAGACACTAAGAGAACAAAAGTTGTACGCTAAGTTCTCGAAGTGAGAATTTTGGTTAACTAGTGTTGTATTTTTGGGGCATGTGGTGTCCAAGGAAAGAATTGGAGTAGATTCCCAGAAGATTGAGGCTATTCAAAATTAGCATCGACCACAAAGCATAACGAAGATTCATAGTTTCTTGGGATTAACGGGGTATTATAGGAGGTTCGTAGAGAGTTTCTCCAGAATAGCTGCTCCATTAACGCTGCTAACTCAGAAGAATGTGAAGTTTGAATGGTCTGATGCTTGTGAAAAGCGTTTTCATGAAATCAAACATCGATTGACTACTACTCATATTCTTGCATTTCCAGCGGGATCAGGAGGATTTACAATGTATTGTGACGCTTCTAGAGTGAGATTAGGTTGTGTATTGATGCAGATGGGGAAGTGATTGCTTATGTTTCTAGACAATTGAAGCCTTGTGAACAAAATTATCCCACTCATGATTTGGAAATGGCTGTAATAATTTTTGCTCTGAAGATATGGCGGCATTATTTGTACGGTGAAAGGTTTGAAATTTTCACCGATCACAAAAGCCTTAAGTATATCCAGAGCCAAAAAGAGCTTAATTTGAGACAGAGAAGATGGGTGGAGTTGTTGAAAGATTATGACTGCTTCATTCAGTACCATCCGGGCAAAGCTAATGTTATCGCAGATGCCTTGAGTAGGAAGTCTATGGGAAGTTTGGCTCACTTGCCAATTGAGAAATGGCGCCCAGTCAAACAAATGCAGAGTTGTATGCTGGATGGAGTGAATTTTCAGGTGACGACACAAGGAGGGTTGTTGGCGCAGATTCAAGTTAAATCCACCCTCGTTGATGAAATCAGAGTTGCACAGGAAGCAGATCCTGAGGTGCAACAAATTAGATGTCGATTACAGCAAGGTACGGAGGATGAGTATTATTTAGACGGTGAAAATCTCATCAGGAAGCAGAATAGAATTCTTGTTCCTCCAGTTCCAGAGTTGAAATGCTCGATATTAGAGAAGGCTCATACTTCATCTTACACCATGCATCATGGGATCACCAAGATGTATCACGACCTTAAGGATCTTTATTG
Source organism: Zanthoxylum bungeanum (assembly GCA_019454045.1). Classification (NCBI taxonomy): domain Eukaryota; kingdom Viridiplantae; phylum Streptophyta; class Magnoliopsida; order Sapindales; family Rutaceae; genus Zanthoxylum; species Zanthoxylum bungeanum. The sequence continues at coordinate 18,153 of SKCR01004109.1, read as the reverse complement.
GTGGGATGACATGAAAAATGATGTGGCTGAATTTGTCACAAGGTGTCTCACTTGTCAGCAGGTTAAAGCTGAACATCAGAGACCAGCAGGGAAATTACAGAGTTTAGACATTCCTGAGTGGCAATGGGAGAAGATCACTATAGACTTTGTCATTGGGCTCCCGCGACTTCAAAGAGGTGTGATTCAATATAGGTGATCGTGGATAGATTGACCAAATCTTCACATTTCCTTCTAGTTAAGACTAGTTTCACAACAGCCCAATATGCCAAACTGTACCTGGATGAGATAATGTCGTTGCATGAAGTACCTGTCTCAATTGTCTCTGATCGAGGTTCTCAGTTTACCTCTAAGTTTTGGCAATCATTTCAGGGGGCTTTGGGTTCACAGTTACTGTAGGACACAGAAATCGGCGACGCTGTTCTAGGCTCGCGGCCTAGTTGGGAGTACGGAATAGCCCGCGGGGGAACTAAACCAGAGAAATAACATGGAGTCGCCACCCAGTGTGAACCGGGAAAATGTGATTTAAGGCCGCACTCACCCCTCGCAAGGGAAGACCTCAAACCGTTGGATTCAGAATGATCTCTTACTTATGTCACTTGTAATGATATGATTTTTGCAATAAACTAACCGAATCTACTAAACATGTATGCTCAAAGGTAACTTAGATCTAGTCCGCTTTCATCAAAATAAATCCTATGTCTAAGTTTGCATGCTTGAAAAGTAAGTCATCATAACGGCAAACGAACGATAACACACGGAAATCTCATGAACATACTTCAATTATATAATGCGGAAAACAAATAACAACATAAACATAATGCAAATTCCAAACGTAAAATAAATACCTAATCATGCTTAAAAATAAATAACTAAATAACATACTAGACTAAATCATGCTTAAAAAAATAAATAACGTACTGGCAACCTAATCATGTTCATATACATGGTTGGATGAAACGAAATACGTGTGTCTCTCAAGTAGTACGTGGCGTTGTATCCCGAGTGCAAACCGCACTACCGTCCATTCGGATTCGGCTATAGAATTTACGTCCGGGTTTCCATCCGATATACCACAAGAGAGAACATGCATTCCGTTCATCCGAAATTCACATCATGCCTCAACAAACAACTCTCATGCGATAATATATTAAAATAAATAAAAGAAACGAAAGATAATAAGTAAAAAGGGTGCCCTCAGGTCTAACCTCTTTTGTCGTCTCTCGAAAGCGCGTTACACGACTGTCGGAAGGGTTGATGTTCCGTAACTTTTCTGGTTCACTAATCCAACATTTTCCTCGGTGTTTCGCTGTTTGGGCTGCTGTTTTCACTCCGTTTCGCTGCTATTTTTGTTGTATTTTTTGTCAATGTTTTAAGGTAAATAAGAGACTGTTTTGGGGGCGTTTTCAAGAGTTAAATCTGCGGCAAACTGGGCAGTGTGCAGCAGTTAAAGGGGCTGGACATTGAGCAGTTTAGGCGCAGTGCAGGGAAGGTTTTATGCGACAGTTAAGGGGGTCGTATTATGACAGTTTTTGGCAGTGATGGGTAGGGATTGTGCGGCAGTTTTGGAGTGATTTACTGGCTGTGTTGCTCGGCAGTTTGTTGGCTGATTTGTGAGGTGAGTTGAAGGCTGTATGAAGGGCAGTGGCGTTGAGTGGGCTTGTGGACTGAGTGAGGACGTGATGGGCCAGGTGTGTGGAAGGATCAGGTGCGTGCGTGAAGGCTTTATGGTGTGCGGCAGGTTTTGGCGTGAGGTAGAGTTTGGCGTGAGGCAGGTGGCGTTGATATGAAGCTATTGGCATGAAGTAAGTGGCTTGTTGGAGGGGCATGTGGTGCAACGTGAAGGCTGATTTGTGGCGTGAGGGGTGTGAGGCAGACGTAAGTGTGCTTGATGCGTTGAGGGCTATTGGTTTGTTGAAGTAGTGGGGCAATGTGAGTGACTCGTGCGTGGATGGACTGGGGTTATTGATGCGGCTATGGGGTTTATTTATTTGTGTTTTTTTTTTCGTGAGAGTGAGCTAGGGGTATGTAAGGGTGGTGAATGCCTCTTTTTATAGGCAAATGGATGTGGACTTTCCTTATTTGAGAAGGAGAAAGATTTGTGTATTAAAGGGAATATCTTTTTAATTAGAATGTGATAAGGAAATCTTTTAATTAGGGAAGTGATTTGATTTGATTTAATTTGATTTATTCTCTTTTAATTAGGGATATGATTTGATTTAATTAGGACGGCGAATTATTTAGATTTATTTATTTTAGCCATGTGATTTATTTAAATTAGGAAGGTGATTAAATTTGATTTTAATCATGTGTTTAATGTGATTTTTGTTATTTAGGGAGGTGTATGGGCGTGTGGGCTTGGTCCATTTAGTGGGCTTGGTGTGTGTCTTAGTGGTGTGTGGGCTTGGTTTGTGTCTTGTGGGGGTTTGGGCTAAGGTTGTGCTTTGAAACAGAGGTCCAACAAGCGAACCCGAAGCTAATCCAACGAGTTAAATCCAACAATATGTCAATTCTTGACTATTCCCTTTCGACGTTCGTTTCCCGCGGCTTTCACAATCAAAGAAGTAGTGTCTCCATATGAGACTCATCATCAGGACTTACATGCAAAAATGCAGTGCCTACAATCGCCCCCACTTTGATGGGACTTGTGCAGTGTGTAACAGTGACAATCCTATCAAAGTTATGCAATGCATTTTTACTTACCTGGCTCGCCAGCTGCCACCTGACTTGCATGTTGCTTCGAACTGAGTTGATATGGTGGCGAGGTGCCTCGACCCCTGGGCTTCATTCCCAAACCACCGAATGTGAACTGTACTGATGATGCAGTGGGCCCTCGACCCTGAGACGCATCCCGTAACTGCAAATGATGTGTGGTCCCTCGACCCTAGGACACATCCTAAAAGTGATGATGAATGCATTTTTGGCTCGCCAGCTGCCACCTGACTTGCCTTTTGTTTTGAATTGAGTTGATGATGTAGTGGGCCTCGGTCCTGGGTAGCATCCCAATAACTGCAACCGACAACGGGGGCCTCGACCCTGGGACATATCCCAATACCGCTGACAACATGGGCCTCGACCCTGGGACGCATCCCAATAACTGCAACCGACAACGGGGGCCTCGACCCAGGGACGCATCCCGAATATTAATGATGTAGTGGGCCTCGACCCTGGGATGCATCCCAATAATTGCAACTGACAACGGGGGCCTCGACCTTGGGACGCATCCCAATACCACTGACAAAATGGGCATCGACCCCGGGACGCATCCCAAATACTAATGATGCAGTGGGCCTCGACCCTGGGATGCATCCCAATACCGCTGACAAAATGGGCCTCGACCCTGGGACGCATCCCAAATACTAATGATACAGTGGGCCTCGACCCTGGGACGCATCCCAATAACTGCAACCGACAACGGGGGCCTCGACCCTGGGACGCATCCCAATACCGCTGACAAAATGGGCCTCGACCCTGGGACGCATCCCAAATACTAATGATGCAGTGGGCTTCGACCCTGGGACGCATCCCAATAACTGCAACCGACAATGGGGGCCTCGACCCTGGGACACATCCCAATACCGCTGACAATGTGGGCCTCACCCTCAAACTGATGATGTAGTGGGTCCTCGACCCTGGGACGCATCCCCAAAAATGCTGATAATGATGTGGGCCTCTCCCCCAGAGTGCCATACCCGGCCAGACTGATACTGATGCTCATGTGGGCCTCGCCCCCAGAATGCCATACCCGACAAGACTGATACTGATGCTAATACGGGCCTCGCCCCCAGAATGCCATACTCGGCAAGACTGATACTGATGCTAATGTGGGCCTCGCCCCCAGAATGATACTGATTGGGCCTCACCCCCAGACTGATACTGATGCGGGCCTTGCCCCAATCTGGTACTGATATGGGCCTCGCCCCTATGCTGATACTGACGTGGGCCTCGCCCCCATGCTGATACTGATTGGGCCTCGCCCCCAAGCTGATACTAATGTTGATATGGGTCTCAACCCTGAGACTCATCCCTAAAACTGCTCCTGATAAAATGATGGTTCATTCCAACATACTGTATTGCCTCTCACGAGATAATCCTGATAGTTAGACATATTTTCGTCCTCAACGAATGCTTCGCGTCGAAACCCGAGAACCTTCAAAGTACTTAATACACTCAGATCCGATCGTCTGAATGAGTGATCTGAACTAGACTCCTAGTGTATGTGTGACAAGGTCCTTTCGTAGCTTAATCCTTAAGTAAGGCAACTCGATGACTTTGTCTCGGAGAATCGGATCAGTGGGTCTAACCAATCTAGATGTCTTGATCACACTCTGTGATTACTTCCTTGTACTCAACATGATGTGGTTTTCTTCTTTTTTCTCTTGTCTCTTTCTTTTCTTTCTTTTCATTTTTGAACTTTCTTTTTCTTTTTCTTTTTCTTTTCTCTTTTCTTTCTTTCTCTCCTTTTTTTCGACACACCTACCCATTTAAGGTAGCATTTCTCCTCATGGTGGTCCTAATACTCGCCCATGGGTAGCTTCACGCTTATCGGTTATAGGTGGTCTGTTTTTCTTTTCTTTTCATTGCAAAGACTTTTTCTTTGTTTCCAACCATATCATATATCGTAGCATAAGTAAACTAGGGTGGACATCCAGGCGAACGGTCATTCACTGATCCATCATCTCTTCAACTAGTCATCTCGCCGACCACCCAGGCTTCCACTGTTGAGATCCAGTAATCAAGTGCTCGTGAGTCTAGCCGAGATCAATCCATTCAGAATACCGGATGAGAGCACATCTTGCACTCATTGTTTCTAAGGTTTCTCCCTACAACGAACAGTGTCATCACCGGACATATGTCTAACTATCCAAGACTTCTTTTTTTTTTTTCTCTTTTTATTTTTTATTTTTTTTTCACTCACCCACTCACTCCACGAAATTCTTCTTTTCAACTGCTGATAATGTGGGCCTCGCCCCCTGAGATCCATTCCTGAAACTCATGCTGGTATGGGCCTCAACCCTGGAATTCCTCCCCGAAACTACACGGATATGGGCCTCAACCCTGGGACTCATCCCCGAAACTGACTGATATGGGCCTCAACCTTGGGACTCATCCCGAAACTGACTGATATGGGCCTCGACCCTGGGACTCATCCCCGAAACTGATTCATTTCTGAAACTGACTATACTGTTGCTGCTTCTGATTGGCTTGTCTTTACCGCTTTTCTTTTTCTTCTTCAAAACCTGTGAATACAAAACAAAACAAACACAAAAAAAGAATGCAAAATATGTTACGTTTATGCATGCATGCATGAATGATTTTCCTATCCCGTTGGGTCAGGTCTTCTGCTGGTGACTACTTGGTCTTATCTTCCTCAGGCAAAGTACTGCCTCAATCTGTCCACATTGATCGGCTCGGTGAACTCGTTCCCTTCCAAATTTGACAGTCTCACTGCCCCAATTTCTATTACCTTCTGAATGGATATCCTGTCTTTTTTGCTTGCTTAATCTGAGGATTCCCCGTGTTCTAAACATCACTAAGTTATCATAGTACCAGGGTTGAATGCTTTTGTCAAATATACTCATGTTGCAGGTTGAAAGGAAGAGACTCCGGCAAGTAAGCGAAATGAACGTCTTTATTATTATTAAGAAAAAGGTTCGAACAAATAGACAGAATCAATATCTTTATTAAAAATGCAAGATCAAATAAACTAGGAGGAGCAGTTTCATCATTCGCATCACTGCCTTCTTCCTCGGCTTATAGTTCTTCACCGTTGTCATCTCTTATCCCCCTGTAAGAAGCTTGGTGGTTGAGGGTTTGGAGGAAAAAGGTTTTAGGCAAGCCGGAGTTGATCATGTAGGTGGTGGTGGAATGGCGTGATAGTTAGGCAGAGGGTTATGGTATGTGTTGGGCTGTTCTTTCTCAGGGTCAGGAATTTTTTGGGAGTCAATTAGGTTCTGGATTTCATGTCTGAGGCGAGCGCAATCGTCGGTGTCATGGCCATTCTGTTGGTGGAAGTGGCAGTATTGGTTTAGGTTAAGGTGTGATGGTGGGGGGATTGGGGAATGGTCTAGCTTCTAAGGGTTTAAAGAGCCCCTGCCTTACCAACCTTTCTAGCACCTTGGACAAAGGCCTTCCCAGGTTAGAGAAATGCCATTTTCTGACGGCGGCTACTTCAGCAAAAATGGGCTTATCACCCGATGATCCTCCAACAGTCCTTATGTTCATGCCATAGAACTTTTTATTCTCGGCTTCCTCTTCTTCAACATCCATGACAGTTTCCCTCAGCTATCGGAAATCTGCAATCATGGAGGTCATCCTCCTCAGTTTTCCATAAATTGAGGGCTTAGTACCCTTAATAATCATCTTTATTTGGTCATTCTCTGAGGGCCGAGTCTGCATCTTCAGAAGCTAGCTTCTCCAGCGATCCACATAATCTTTGAAGCTCTCCTCCGGCTTCTGCTTGGTATTCTCCAAGTCGCGAAGTGACAAGTCAATCTCCAAGTCTGTAACATATTGCTTCAGAAACGCTTCTGCCAATTCCCTCCAATCTTCATTGACTTTTCTCTCAAGACTATGATACCACACTACATGTGCCCCCTCGAGTGACATCCCAAACATCTTCTGGACTTGGCGCTGTGATAGGCCCACTGAACTCATTACCGAGACATACTGCCGGAGATGGACCCTCGGGTCCCCATTTCCATTAAATTTGGCTATATCAGGCATTTTAAACTATGCTGGCAGCTGCTTCTCGAAGGTCATCGCCTCATAATCCAACAAGTCCTCATGTTTCCTCTTTAGTTTACGGGTAACTGACTCCATCTGATCACAGAGTTTCTGTATCTCGGCCTGAGACCCAGCTATTCTCCCTGCGGCATATTCAGCCATATCATCATCAAACAGCCATATCATCATTCAATCCACTTAGAGGGCCCTCACGCCTCTCATTTTTGGATCCTCCCGCAGTGCGGGGCACATCCATATTAGACACAGCGGTAATCAAGGCTTGTAGTTGCTCAGTAACCTTGGTGAGATTGGCTTCAAGCTGGTCCATATGAGATCCCTCGTTAACTGATTCACTTATGTTTATTGATGGCCTTTTAATTAGTCTCCCCTCTTCCCTAACCCAATGGGTATCTATGATGGCTTTTAAGACACAAATGGGTTAACATGATGCGTGTATGCATGAGATGCATGTAATATATAAGCCCATAAAAATTTTATACTAGTTGGCCCATTATCATTTTAAAGTATTCAATCACACTATTGCGCGGTGCAAACTTGTCCCGGTTGAAAAGGCCCAACAGGTTTACACTTTGCAATAACATGGCTAAACAACTTCAAGTGATAAGAGGCCCAAACATAAGATGGCCCATCGACATTTTAGAAGCTTTTGGCCCAACTGTCATAAAGCACGGACTCGTCCCAATTTAAATGGTCCAACAAGCCCATACCTCATGACAAAAAATCCAACTAAATCTAAATGACGATGGTCCTAAACGCAAGCATAAAGAAATAATTTCTACTAGTTCTACGACTACGGTTCACTTGTGGGTTTACGAGAGTGTAGACAAAGGCTCTCGCTGGCGAAGGATTGCCCACAACTAGGACTCCCCACTCAAGGGTTCGAGCGACCAAGTGAGCGTACCTTTTTTATACCTTATGGTACGTGCCAACGAGCTATGGTGCGTGACTGACTGTCAAATGGATTTCCCATTGTAGATTCCCCAGAGGGAGGGTGGAGTGAACTCTCTTAAATACCCAAGCCTCTTAGGCTCTTATCGCTTTGTGACAGGAATAAACAATGAGTCCTCCAAATTAGTCCATCACAGTAAGCTACGAGTACATGATTATCTAGGTGCCTTCACAACTTTTCCTTATAGAAAGGTAGTGAATGAAGGAAGACACCAAACCATTACTAAGCTTTAATAGTGCCTTTGATTAAACCCTTTTCAACTCACGGTAAACACGGTTAACTAAAGCACAAATCCTAATCATTACAAGACATTATTTCGGGGCCAATTCTCTATCCCCAGTGGAGTCGCCAGACTGTAGGACACAGAAATCGGTGACGCTGTTCTAGGCTCGCGGCCTAGTTGGGAGTACGGAATAGCCCGCGGGGAACTAAACCGGAGAAATAACATGGAGTCGCCACCCAGTGTGAACCGGGAAAATGTGATTTAAGGCCGCACTCACCCCTCGCAAGGGAAGACCTCAAACCGTTGGATTCTGAATGGTCCCTTACTTATGTAACTTGTAATGATATGATTTGTGCAATAAACTAACCGAATCTACTCAACATGTATGCTCAAAGGTAACTTAGATCTAGTTCGCTTTCATCAAAATAAATCCTATGTCTAAGTTTGCATGCTTGAAAAGTAAATCATCATAACGGAAAACGCACGATAACACACGGAAATCTCATGAACATACTTCAATTATATAATACGGAAAACAAATAACAACATAAACATAATGCAAATTCCAAACGCAAAATAAATAACTAATCATGCTTAAAAATAAATAACTAAATAACATACTAGACTAAATCATGCTTACAAAAATAAATAACGTACTAGAAACCTAATCATGCTCAAATACATGGTTGGATGAAACGAAATACGTGTGTCTCTCAAGTAGTACGTGGCGTTGTATCCCGAGTGCAAACCGCACTACCGTCCATTCGGATTCGGCTACGGAATTTACGTCCGGGTTTCCATCCGATATACCACAAGAGAGAACACACATTCTGTTCATCCGGAATTCACATCATGCCTCAACAAACGACTCTCATGCGATAATATATTAAAATAAATAAAAGAAACGAAAGATAATAAGTAAAAAGGGTGCCTTCAGGTCTAACCTCTATTGTCGTCTCTCGAAAGCGCGTTACACGGCCGTCGGATGGGTTGATGTTCCGCAACTTTTCCGGTTCACTAATCCAACATTTTTCCTCGCTGTTTCGCTGTTTGGATTGCTATTTTCACTCTATTTCGCTGCTGTTTTTGTTGTATTTTTTTGTCACTATTTTAAGGTAAATAATGGACTATTTTGGGGGCATTTTCAAGGGTTAAATCTGCGGCAAACTGGGCAGTGTGTGGTAGTTAAAGGGGCTGGACAGTGAGTAGTTTAGGCGCAGTGTATGGAAGGTTTTATGCGGTAGTTAAGGGGGTCATATTGCGGCAGTTTTGGGCAGTGAGGGGTAGGGATTGTGCGGCAAATTTGGAGTGATTTGCTGGCTGTGTTGCTCGGTAGTTTGTTGGCTGATTTGTGAGGTGAGTTGAAGGCTGTATGAAGGGCAGTGGCGTTGAGTGGGCTTGTGGACTGAGTGAGGACGTGATGGGCCAGGTGCGTGGAAGGATCAGGTGCGTGCGTGAAGGCTTTAAGGCGTGCGGCAGGTTTTGGCGTGAGGCAGATTTTGGCGTGAGGCAGGTGGCGTTGATATGAAGCTATTGGCGTGAAGTAAGTGGCTTGTTGGAGGGGCATGTGGTGCAACGTGAAGGCTGATTTGTGGCGTGAGGGGTGTGAGGCAGACGTAAGTGTGCTTGATGCGTTGAGGGCTATTGGTTTGTTGAAGCGGTTAGGCAATGCGAGTGACTCGTGCGTGGATGGACTGGGGTTATTGATGCGGCTATGAGTTTTATTTCTTTGTGTTTTTTTTCGTGAGAGTGAGCTAGGGGTATGTAAGGGTGGTGAATGCCTTTTTTATTGACAAAGGGATGAGGACTTTCCATATTTGAGAAGGAGAATGATTTGTGTATTAAAGGAATATCTTTTTAATTAGAATGTGATAAGGAAATCTTTTAATTAGGGAAGTGATTTGATTTAATTTGATTTATTCTCTTTTAATTAGGGATATGATTTGATTTAATTAGGAAGGTGAATTATTTAGATTTATTTATTTTAGGCATGTGATTTATTTAAATTAGGAAGATGATTTAATTTGATTTTAATCATGTGTTTAATGTGATTTTTGTTATTTAGGGAGGTGTATGGGCGTGTGGCTTAGGGTCTCTTTGGGCGTGTGGGCTTGGTCCATTTAGTGGGATTGGTGTGTGGGCTTGGTTTGTGTCTTGTGGGGGTTTGGGCTAAGGTTGTGCTTTGAAACAGAGGTCCAACAAGCGAACCCGAAGCTAATCCAACGAGTTAAATCCAACAATATATCAATTCTTGACTATTCCCTTCCGACGTTCGTTTCCCGCGGCTTTCACAATCAAAGAAGTAGTGTCTCCATATGAGACTCATCATCGGGACTTACATGCAAAAATGCAGTGCCTACAGTTACACTTTAGCACAGCCTTTCACCCTCAGACGGTCGGTTAGTCAGAGCGCACTATACAGACCTTAGAAACATGCTTCAGGCTTGTATAATTGAGTTTGAGGGTAATTGAGACCAGTATCTTCCACTTATAGAATTTGCTTATAAAAATAGCTATCAAGCAAGTATTCAAATGGCACCATTGGAGGCTTTGTATGGATGGAAATGCAGATCTCCAGTTGGATGTTTTGAAGTCAGTGAGCAAAATTTATTGGGACCAGATTTAGTACAAGATGCCGTGGAGAAAGTAAAACTAATCAGAGAAAGGTTGGGGACGGCTCAGAGTCGTCAAAAGAGTTATGCGGATCACCGAATGAAGGATTTGGAGTTCCAGGTGGGGGATTTTTTGTTTTTAAAAGTATCTCATTTTAAAGGAGTCATGAGATTCGGAAAAAAGGGAAAACTCAGCCCTAGATTTATTGGGCCGTTCCGGATACTTCAGAGAGTTGGAGGAAAAGCTTATGAACTGGCGCTTCCACCCAACATGGAAATGATACATCCAGTTTTTCACGTATCTATGTTACATAAGTATTTGCGTGATGAATCTCATGTGTTGGAGCCCCGGACAGTTGATATCCATCAAGACTTATCTTTTTCGGAACAACCAGTAGCTATTGTGGGTAGAGAGACAAAGAAGCTATGGTCTCGATGGGTTCTTTCAGTCAAAGTGATTTGGCAACATCACAAGGAAAAGAGGCTAATTGGGAACCAAAAGAAGCCATAAGAGAGCAATATCCCCAACTCTTCACGGATGAAGGTACACACCATATCCTTTATAAATTTTGATTTGAGGACAAATCATTTTAAGGGGGGAGAATTTGTAATGACCAATATTTTTAGTAAGACGACTTTAAAACTCGTGAACTTTACTCATTTTGGGCCTAATAGGCCTATTGATGATTAATGGGCCTAAGTGTAGATTAAAGAGTGCATATTTTCTTCATTAAATCAAGCTAAACTTAAGCTTAGGCCTACTAGCAATAATTAAAAAGGGTGTAGGCTTAATCAATATATATTTATACTTGGCCCAATTTTTAAGCTCAAATGTTGTCCAAATTTCTAGTAAAATCTTATAACTTCTTGAATTGTAAAAGGGATAAAGTAACAAAGAAATTGACAATTTCTTTCTCCCTTGAGCGTGAGGTAGAGAAGTTGACGAATGAGTTAATGAGTTTTCATTTTTTAAATCCGAGAAAAAAGAAAAAATCAAGAACTAACCATCACCAAAAAACCTAGGAAGAAAAGAAGAAGCTTGGGGAAACCCATTAGAGAAGAAAGGCTTGGATTTAAGGTAAGTAAGGCATGACCCAAACTTTGATGCTTTGAGTTTTAATGGTTTGATGATATTAGTATGATGATGATTAGTAGAAATTTGAATATTGATGATTGTTTGATTTAGAAGTTCATGTTTGGGTAAATTTTGATATCTCATATTAGTTAGATCATTAAGGTGATGGGATTTTGGTGATGATGAGATATTGGGGAGTATTATATGATGATAATTAGTGTGTTGAAGTTGTTGTGTTTGATATGGAATGAAGTTTGGAGTTAATCATAGAAGGAATGAAATCTGGTCTTGGAATCAGCATCGCGTCGTGACGCGCCAAGCTCGTGTCGCGACACAAACGAGGCAGAAACATGCACATATTTAACAAGGTCGCGTCGCGACGCGTACCCAAAAAAATCAAAATTTTTTTTAGAAGTCGCGACGCGTAACTAAAGGTTTAAATTTTATTTTACATTTCATTTAAGGAATAGAAGATGTTTTAAGGGAGTAATCCAACTCGGTTAAGGAAATTAATTTGATTTTGAATCGTATTTTATAATTTATGATTCTAACCCAGTTTATTCCATATAGATACTTATCAGGAGCCGCGTTCTCCCACAGTGAAGTGAAGGAAACTTGACCAGACTTCAAATCTGTGAGTGGACGCTTTTATTTCAAAGTTGAATTGTATTCACTTGTTATTGATTCAGATTTATTTTAAATATTTTAGGGCATTAGCCTTATTGATTATCAGTTATTTCTTTTGTAAGAAAGACTAGAAAATTTTAAAGTTTAAAAGCATAAGTTATATGTTTTTCGAGGCATGGGGGAAAAACCCAATTATGCTCTTACTTATGGAATTGACAGACAGAGATCGTGTGCACATATAGTTTAGGGCTAGGAGGATGACGATACATAACGCCCATAGACCATAATTTCAGGGTCAGGTAGTAGCATGGATTAGCACTACCGACTCTAGTGCAGTGCCTTACGTAACACCCGAAGACCACTAGTTAGGCGTATGGGGGGACGATGATACATAACGCCCCAATGCGTCAAGTTTTCCACAGTACCGGAGATTTTCTTCACATGAAGTTTTCAGAAAAGGCTTTTCCCCAGCTTTACAGAAAAGAATCAGTTTTCAAACAAAGTTTTCAGAAGCATTTTAAGAATAAATGATTCTACTCAGATGCAATGATTCAGTTTCTTATTTTGTAACTCCACTCACTGAGATCATCAGGACTCACCCCCACCACTTCCCAGTTCTTTTGCAGGATTCGTCTTTTGGTGAGCCATGTGCTGCTTTTGGAGGCCCAGCTCGAAGACAAGTATTACGTTGCAGTCACTAGTCATCAGGTCCATCTTTTCCAGATCTATATTCACAAAGAATGTAGATCTCTAGGATGTCTTTTTGTCATATCATAGACATGTATTTGGTGATGTACATATACTATATATACTTTATACACTCTTAGACATGTATATATGCATATATTTGGTTTCATGATCTCGCATTCAAGTTTATTTAAGTTTTTAAGTTTGCATGTGTGATTAAGTAAAAAAATTGCATAACAATAAGATAAGAGCAAGTGTTCTAGTGCAAGAGTTAGAGGCTTAGGCGACAGTAGGATTTGTTGCTTTCCGGTAACATTCCAGTACTGGGGATGTTATAAAAATATAATTTTGGTGCCAAACATTCTTAATAGATTTATGATAGATATTGTGTGTCAAGATTTTTTGATAGATATTCTTGATAGATTTTTTGATAAATATTGGATATCAAAAATTCTTGATAGACAGTCTTGATAGAATTTATGACAGCTATTGACTGTAATGAATTCTTGACAGAAATTTTTTGTCAATAATTATTTTCACGCCGATTATTGACTCTTAGATTTTTTGTTAAGAAACTCTTTTCATGACCGTTAAATATTGTCAAGATAGCATATTTTTTCTATTAGTGTTATTTAAGAAAATATAATAAATTAAATATATTTATTTTATTATTCCAGTAATAATTCTTTTAAATTGAACCATATTCTCACTCTTTTTTGTCGTTGCTAATAGAATCATTTTTTCCACACAATATCATTAATCAAAGCTCTAAAAAATTGAAGAACTAAAAATAGATTAAAAATGAAATCGGATGTTTTTGGAAAATTAGAAATCGAAAATCAGTAAATAATGGGGAAAAATCACTTGAAAATCGGTATCAATATAAAATTGTCAAAATCAATCGAATCAAGACAGTCTTGACAGATTTTATGACAGCTATTGACTGCCATGAATTTTTAACAAAAACTTTTCTATCAAGAATTCTTGACATGCTATAATCCCTCTTTTATATGGAGAAGTGTTCTATGGGGTCGATAACTCTTGAGGTAAGTGATTCAGTGGCGCATAGGAAATGGAAAAACAGCTCATGTTTATAGTACTGACTGGATTCCAAACACAATTTGCTTCAGGCCATATCCACCACACCTATTGCATCGGGAGGCCACTATTTCGGAGCTAATCAAGGAGAACAATACATGGGACATCGAGTTGATTGAGGCCTCTTTTGGAGAGAATGCCGCACATAATATCTTAAGGATTCCACTTCCTAGGATACCTCAAGATGATATAGTTATTTGGCACCTTGAAAAATGAGGAAATGTTACACTAAAGACAACCTACTATAAAGAAAGATCGGTTAAAGAAGCTTAAGGCTTCGGTTTGTCAACGGGGGGCTTGTGGAAGAAAATATAGAGGTTAGACATTCATTTAAAAATCAGATACTTCATATGGAAATGCATAAAAGGATGGATGCCTATTTGTTAACTTATGGAAGAAGAAAATTTTGCCTTCTGGAAACTGCCAAATATGAAAGAATTATGAAGAAACCATCAGTCACGCCATTTTCCAGTGCAAGTATGTGAAACTTTGCTGGGAAATGGAGGGGCTACAACAAATGCAGAAGATGGCTTGCTACGGTACGATTGGTGATGTTATGGATTTCAGTTTTATGAACTTTGATATGTACAAAATGATCAGGTTGCAGCCTTAATGTGGGCGATATGGAGGGCCAAAAATGAATGTATCTTTACGAGCGCACGTAGTGGCGTGGATAAAATCTGTAACAAGGCAAAAGCGACACTATTATCTTTTGACTGCATACGGAATCAAGGTTGTGACGATGGCATGGTTGAGAATCAATTGATTTGGCAAGATTGGCAGCCTCCACCAGCAGGCTTAATCAAGATTATGTAGATGCAGCTTTAAACTTTGAGAAGCATACGGTGAGTTTGGGTTGGTGATGAGAGATTGGAACAGGTCAATTATTGGTGCAGGGACTAAAGTGATCCCCTTTTCTGAGGATATTGAAGTGGCAAAAGTTGATGCTATCTTGTTTGGTATCCATGGAGCCAAGTCAACGAAATTTTCGGCTTTCATTATTGAATCGGATGCCAAAAATATTATTGACTTAGATCTTGGAAATCTTTCAATAGCTAAAGAAACCGAATGGATTATTCAAGAGATAAGAGTAGGTGTGGCTCAATTGGCTTCTTGTCATTTCCTTTTTAAAACTAGATGCTCAAATATAGTTGTGCATAATCTAGCCAAAATGGCTTGTAATTTTATTGTTACTAGTTTTTGGAGGGAGCACTTTCCCTCACAGATCAGATGTATTTTTGCTTCTGCTTAATGAACATACGTTTCTTTTAAAAAAAAAATAAGAATTTTTGACATGCTGATTCTTGACTCCTAGATTTTTTGTTAAGATACTCCTTTCATGACGGTTAAATACTGTCAAGATATCCTATTTTTATAATATTATTATTTAAGAAAATATAATAAATTAAAAATATTTGTATTATTATTTTAATAATAATTCTTTTAAATTGAACCATATTCTCATTTTTTTCGTCGTTGCTTGTAGACGCTGGTTTTCGCCCGAGGTCCGCAATCGAGATTTCATTGAAAGAGGGGCATCAGCGATCCTGCAAAACAAGGGTAGAGTGAGCGAGAGTAGACTACCCACCGGTGTGGTGGGTGCCGGGGGCACTCCGACGCTCAAGTCAGTAGTGGAAGTGGCTATTAATACCATAGAAGGAGGAGCATGGTCAGAGATTACCTTGATTCCTGTAAGCTATCGTGAGGGCTGTAGGTAGGGGTTCTATAGAGAGAATATTATTTAGTTATGAGTAGAAGAGCTTGAATGGCGAATGTTTGAGAGATAGGAGTTGAATGTCCTTCCTTCTGGAGCCTCGTTTCCTATATATACATGTTCTAGTAACGTGTGCTTTTATTGCCCTTTGACTGCTCGTCCGTTGGGTCATGGTAACGGTCGACTTCATGAGGAGCTATTACTGCATTTTTGCCCGTTGTAGGCTGGAACATGGGTTATGAATGGCGTTTATGAACTTGGGCGTTACGTGAGCTGGCCTTTAGATGGTTTTCTTCGGTTACGGGTGTTGGTACTCATTGGGCATGGGCTTGCATTATGTCTTTGAGGTTTGGTTAGGGGGTTCGGGGGTGCACCCAGTAGTGGTCCTGGAGCAAAAGGTCAAAATTGCCCTTGGACCAAATTTGGCCCGTACATTGCTAATATAATCGTTTTTTCAACACAACATCATCAATAAAAAATCCAAAAATTGAAGAACTAAAAATAGATTAAAAAATGAAATTGGATGACTTTTGGAAAATTAAAAATCGAAAATCGATGAATTAATTGTTCAAAATCACTTAAAAATCGATGTCAATATAAAATGATCAAAATCAACCGGATCAAATTGATCAAATAGCAATTTACTATCAACTATTGCAATGGTATCATGTAATTAAGTCCACCTCTAATATAACAAAACTCAAGTCTAATTTTTTCTACCGTGAACTCACAACACAAAGCATGATTTATTGAAACTACTTTCACCAATATTAAAGACGGGTCAATTTTTAGCATTTACATAAGGGCAGCCCTGAATTATGCTAAATTTTTGAATCTCGACGCATATTTTAAAAGTGAAACCCTATTAGTAAAAGATAAAAAATAAAAATTTCATATTATATATTTAAAAATAAAAATTTCTTTATATTTGAACCATAATTTTCCAAATTTTTAGTTAATATTTGTTTCTTTTTTGTCTAAATTATGAATTTGTCTATATGTTGGAAGTTTGAATACATAAGTCTAAATGATATATTTGTTTTCGATTTTAATGTATGATATTAATTAAATGGTAAGCAGTTTATTTTTTATACATAAAAAAACATCTTAAATTAAATATAGTTCTGTTGCGTGTTTTGGACTCGGTCTGTCCTAAGCGAAATAAAGGGCAATAGTATTTGGGATATCCCTCCAGAGAGTGCACTGATGGAGGAAACTAGATTGTGGTGGTCCTACGAATGAGGTTCTTAAATTTTCTATGAATAAAAAGGAGCCTACAAATAATAAACAGAGAGCGTTAAGAGGCATGCAGTGCGAGATGGGCGTATAGCGACGACACTTCAACTGTCAAGTCAGGTAATCGTAGTAAAAACGGGGGATTCTCTCATTAGAAAGGTGTTTGCATGTGTTGTTATGTCGAGAACGTGTGTGAGAGTTAAAGAGAGTTTGGGTACAAAATTTGTCATCATTTCTTCATGGACCTTTGTCTATCTTCCCCTTTTATATATAGGAGATAGTATATCATGTTTCGAGTGTATATGTCATCTCTCTCACATCATTTGGGTCCCACATAGTTGTGGGACCCAGCTGCGGTGAGAGAGGTGACATATACACCCGAAACATAATATAATTTTTCCTTTTATAGGCCTCTGAGAACATATTTTGGTCAAAACCATACAAATGGCAGGTGCTGATTGGCTATTCTCCTCCTCAAGTATATATATAGAGAGAGAAAGAGATTTTATTAGGGACCCAAGGCATTAATGCTTTGGGGCCTTGGCATTAAGCTATATGGTACCTTCTTGATGGAGTGACTATTCATCCTCCACATGACACTTGATTGTGGCAGGAACTTAGGTGGATTTAGGGTTGCCATGGCTGTCTTGAATGTTTTAGGAGAGTGGACCCTTTAGAGGATGGAGAGCTGGGGCCTTCCATGCAGGTATCCTTATTTATTCATACTAACTTTCCTTGTAAACCATCCTTATGTAAAGTCCAGTTACAGTATCTTTGCATGAAATGCCTGAGCCATGCATGACATCTTTTCCAGCAAGCTTTGCTAATTGTAATCCAGCAAACTACAATTTGCAAAGAATCCAACAAGCCTTCCACAAGATCAAACCACAATCATGAAGAAGTTGCCAAGGCAACTTCGGCAACTTTCGGTGGTGATTGCCATAAATCCAGGGAGTTGAAATTTTTGAAGAAACTGCCAATAAACCTTTCGGTGGTTCACTGTAGTTTTGTTGATTTTTTGGACTTGATGAATGCTATAAATTCAGAGCTTGTGCTTGAGCTTATGACATCCCAAAACTTGTAAAGAGAGAGTGTAGAGTGAGGTTTTTCTTTAAATTATAATACTTGTATTTCTATTCTTGTAAGTAATAAAAGCTTTCGATTTTTCCTCAAACACACTCTAGAGTG
>SKCR01004108.1:0-26611 GCA_019454045.1 Zanthoxylum bungeanum | reverse complement strand
TGGAGCTTTCCACCTCTTGTCTTCTTTGGCCGAAAATCACCACACTTGGAGCTTCCACCATTTGTTCATCATCTTCATCACAAGAACTTTGTAGTCGTATGATTCCGCCATGCTTCAAGTTTAATATATATTCATTTGTATATTTCATATGCTTAATCTTTGTTTGGGACATATTATAGAAACTAACACTTATCTACGTACGTTGATTGGGATAACCCAATCACCTCTTTTTGTCTATCTCTATAGAGTTTTATCCCTAAAACATAGGAAGCTTCTCTCCCAGGTCCTTCATGGAGAAATTCTTACAGAGGTACGCTTTCATGCTTTGCAACATACCTAAATCATTCCCAATGATTAGGATGTCATCAACATATAGGACTAAAAATACGACCATGCTCCCACTGGCCTTCTGATACACACAGGATTCTTCCAATTCTTGAGAAAACCAGACGATCTAATAATCTCATCGAATCGAAGATTCCAACTTCGTGAAGCTTGTTTAAGTCCATAAATGGACTTCTTAAGCTTACATACCATACCCAAGGTTTTGCTGGACGTGAAACCTTCCGGCTGTTCCATATAGATTTCTTCATCAAGAAATCCATTTAGAAAGGCCGTTTTGACATCCATTTGCCAAATCTCGTAGTCATGATACGCAGCTATAGAAAGCAAAATCCGGATAGACTTAAGCATTGCTACCGGCAAAAACGTTTCATCGTAGTCGACGCCAGGTCGCTGCGTGTAACCTTTTATTACCAGTCGGGCCTTGTAAGTTTCAACCTTACCGTCAGGCCCGCGCTTCCTTTTGTAAACCCATTTACAACCGATAGGAACAATTCCTTCGGGAAGCGGAATCAAGTCCCAAACTTGATTTTCATGCATTGAGTCTATCTCGGATTTCGTGGCACTTTGCCATTTCACGAGTCGATGTCCAACATCGATTCTCTATAGGTGAAAGGATCTGTCTCTTCAACTAATTGAACATCCAGACTCTTTTCTTGTATCAAATACAAGCGTTCGGGAGGTCTAGATACCCTTTCCGACCTACGGAGTGTGTGTGTTGAAGGTCCTTTATCTATTGAACTTCAGGTTCCTCCGTTGGTTTGTTGTTTTCAGGTTGGACTTCATCAAGCTCTACCTGTCTATGATTACCACCTTCTGACAAAAATTCTACTTCTAGAAATTTTGCGAAGCGAGCTACGAACACATTTTGATGCTCGGTATCATAGAACAGATATCCCCTCGTATTCGAAGGATATCTAACAAACCTAAACTTTTGCCCTCAAGACGAAAGCTTATCTTGCTAAGTTACCCTGACATAGGCATGACAACCCCAAACCTTAATATAATTAAGATTTGGTCTCCTACCGAACCATATCTGATACGGTGTCATAGGAACAGCCTTTGAAGGAATCTTATTCAAAAGATGTGCGGCTGTTAAGAGAGAGTAGCCCCATAAATAATAGGGCAAATCTGTGAAACTCAACATCGATCGGACCATATCCAATAAAGTCTGATTTCTCCTTTCAGATACACCATTGTGCTGTGGTGTACCTGGAGGAGTATATTGAGCGAGAATCCCATTCTCCTTCATATAATCCATGAACTCACCACTCATATCATTCACCGCCTCGATCTGATCGAAGGCATTTAATATATTTACCAGTTTGTTTTTCTACTTCATTTCGGAACTCTTTGAACTTTTCAAAGGTTTCCGATTTATGTCGCATCAAATACACATAACCGTATCGTGACAAATCATCGGTAAAGGTAATGAAGTACGAATAACCACTGTGAGCAGTTTGACTTAGTGGACCACATAAATCAGAATGTACGAGTTCCAGTAAGTTAGTGGCGCGGTGTCCAACACCAGAAAATGGGGCTTTGGTCATCTTACCCTGAATACAGGATTCACAAGTTGGATAGGATTCAATGGTAAGATCTGATATCAAACCATTCCTAACCAATTGGGTAAGGCGTTTAACGCCAATGTGACCAAGTCTCATATGCCAAAGTTCAGTATTATTAATTACAGGTAAACTACGTTTATTAACTCCAGTATTTAATATATCTTTTGAA
Organism: Zanthoxylum bungeanum; assembly: GCA_019454045.1. NCBI lineage: Eukaryota > Viridiplantae > Streptophyta > Magnoliopsida > Sapindales > Rutaceae > Zanthoxylum > Zanthoxylum bungeanum. The sequence goes on along the minus strand of SKCR01004108.1, from coordinate 24,532 downwards.
GTTTGCAATGTATAATGACCATGCTGGTTTGGACAACAAAGGATCTGAATATTATTTTTATCACATAAATACAAAGAACTATTCTTAATATTAATACAAAAGCCTTCTGTATCTAATACAAAAAGTGATATAATATTTGCGACACATCCGGTATAAAATGACAGTCATATAACAAAAGTGTCCCATTCGGCAATGAGATCTCACATACTCCCACTGCAACTGCATCCAAAGAGTCTCCACTCCCGAATCGCAACTGCATCTCTCCAGGCTTCAGTTTCCTACTTTCCTTCAGCACCTGCAACGAATTGCAAATGTGAATGGGACAAGCAGAATCTAAAATCCAACTGGATGTAACGGCTTCACAAGCAAAGATAAATCATAACTGGAAAAATAAAAGTATCTGATGTAGAAGCTCTGTCTCTCCTCAGCTGGGCAATGTAATCAGGACAGTTCCTTTTCCAGTGCCCGACTTTGCTGCAGTGGTGGCATTTGTCTTCAGAAGCCCTTTTGGGCTTTGCAATCTTCGCCTGTTGTTGAGGACCAAAAGACTTCTTCTTCTTCTTGCCTTTCTTGTTCTTTCCCTTGGACCATCCTTGGAAGAAGCCGAAAGAGAAGTAGTCTAGGAGGGCGAGTCGGTACTCCCTTCTTAAGGTCCTCTTTTACCGTAAGCAACATCCTATGTAGCTCCTGGTACGTACAGACAGTCCCGTGCATGTTGAAGTACATCACGAACTGGCGAAATGAAGCTGGTAGTGAACCAAGAATGACACTCTTACCGAGAATGTCATTCAAGATGAGATTATGTTGCCTCAATTGATCGATCAAATCGATCATCTGAAGAACATGTGGGCTAACACTTTGCCCCTCATCCAGACGCGCATGGAACAGTTCCATGGCGACTTTGTGAACAATCACTTGTTCTTGGTTCTCAAACGATTGTCTCAATCGCGTCATCATATAATAGGAATCTAGCATACCATAGTACTGTTGCTTGAGTTTCGGAGACAGTGAACTAAGGATGTATGATTTAACCCTTAAATCATCATCCTTCCAAGTTTCAAAAACTTGGCGTTCCTCCTCCGAAGCATCCGCACCCACTGCAAGGGGAAACGGACCCTCAAGAACATAACCCAGCTTTTCGGAATCGAGGACAATCCTCAAATCCAATTCCCAGTCTGCAAAGTTCTCAGCGCCTTTCAGTTTGTTCGCATCAAGAATACGCGCAAACTGATTTGTGGATTGTGCCTCCCTCGCCAATCTATCATATAGATCACGAAAAACGGTTAGCAGAAATAAAGTAGTTTCATATAATATCAAAAGCATAAACTAGATCATGGATTTTTAATCTAGTATGCCCCCCCACTAAATCATGCAATACTGTAATCCCAAAACAGAATACAAATATTTAATAATTAAATTAAATACTAATAGTGAAAAGTGGATCCCGTGAATATATTTCGGCTCACAGCAGAGGCATGGTCTCGCCTACGTATATTCATCAGGTAGACAACTCATTTGTCAATCATTCACTAATGACTCCTAACTCTCCGGTCCTGGCCGTTTCTCATTGTCGCTGCGAAGGCAGGCCCACAAGGAGACGTACCAAGTTTAAACTCGTCAATGATAAACTCAAGTTACTTACGTAATCCTGACAGCTAGGGCACGTTCAGAATTCCGCTTTTACTTGAATTTACCTAGTATCTAATATACATCCGGTATAAATAAATCTTTATCGGCTACATCCTCACAGCAAAGGCACGATCTCGGATGTAGTCAAAAAGAAGTATTCATAATCCGTATTGACAAGACGGACCATATAACATGCATCAAATACATAATTACATTCAAACCTTATTAATTAGGGATTTTCGCTAAGTGTCATACACCCTAAATCTAACCAATTTAGATCCTAATAAGCATGCATAAAGTCAAGAAAACATGATTAAACATTGATTCAATGAAGGCTAATCATATTAGGTGGCCTAGAATCAGACTCGCTCTGATACCATTTTGTAGGGGTTTTTAGGGGGTGAATCCGGTAACGCAGCGGAAGCGTCGAAAATACCATTTTCAGATTTCAAAATTTTTCTCGGATTAAATAAATAAACATATTTATTTAACATTCCAATAATCAAATATGAAAATAAATTCAATAAATCATATTTAAGTGAATTTACCGAAATACCCTTACTTTGTATTTTTGTCCATTTTAGTCCGAAATTGATCTAATCAATTTTGAATGATTCTAAATCATTTCCAAGATGAACTTATGATGTTCAAAACATCAAAACACCAAAAGCAACAAAATCCCCAAAAATTCTTATTTGGCCGAGAGCCTCACAAATGTCCCATTTGGTGCACTTTGTCATTTCATGCTTCAAAACACATCAAGATGTAATCCAATGAACATGAAACTTTATATGAATCATATACACACACAAATACACAACATATATGAAAAGCCCTAAATTTGGAATTGGTCATGAACCCTAATTTTACAATTTCCACAAATTGGACAAATTAGACAAAATACATTAAATCAATTACTTCAATCATCATTCTTCCATCCAATCCAAGTCTCAACACAATGAAACAACTCAAGATCAAATCTAGGTCATTTAAGAGTGGGTCAATAACTCTAGATTAGCAACATGGTTTCAAAAACCTTAAAAGAAAGTTTACAACTACAATAGTCACAACTTCCTTCACCATACATGCTCAACACTTCTATCAAACTTCCATCAACAAAAACACAAAGAAATAAAGAAATAAATAATCTAATAACATCACATGTTGAAGCCTAGAACCTAAGGAACAATTTCCTCTCTAATAGCAAGTTTGAAAAACTTACTAAAATTCCAAGCTTTCTTTGATTTATCTTTCATTTCTCAAGCTTTCCTTAGTTTCTTCAATGGAGTTTTCTTTTGTAAAGTGTATTAGGTTAAGTGTAAAGTGAAATGAAAATCAATATATACTTGTTCCATTTTGCCTTTGGCCGAAAATGACCAAGCCAAATACAAGTCAATTAATTTCATTTTCATTTCAACCAAATTTAGTCAACTTGCATAAATATCTCATTAACACTTTATTAGATATTTAATTAAGTCAACAAAGGCAACTAATATCATTTACATCAAATATCCTAATGTAAGATATTTATATTTTAATTAATTTAATCATTTAACTAACAATTAAATAATTAATTAATTAATCAAATACAAATATATTAAATATATGTATAATATTTACATTAAATATTAAAAACATATATTCATTTAGGAAATAAGTCAAATGACTCATTTTGACTATTAATTAATGTGTATTTAAATTAATCAAGTATTAAATGTAAATACACAATAATTAAGTAAATGACTATCTAGTCCCTTTAGCACGTATCTTGCGTTTAACCTTTAAACGACTTTATAAATAATCAATATTATTTATTAATGTTGCTCTAGTGCTCTACGAGTATGTTTCATTATTGAGACTCTCTAGATTCAGGTATATCCGTCACGAAATCAATTTTCATGTCCATAATCTATCCACCCGTAGATTATGACGATCACAGATAATCTCGCTGAACCATACAGGTCGAGGTCATGGCAAATGTATAATTCCTCCGTCACAGCTATCCGGATAAATCCCAGAGATATAGATGTAAACGTTAAATCTCTATCGAGATTATCCAGTCGACTATTCTATTAGCAATCTCCAAAGAATGTTTAGAACTAGCTTCTAAACTTTACCACGGGCCCATGGTTTTATCTGATTGCTAATCATATGGACTACCTATGCTCTGATACACAGAACTGATGGATCCTATCTTGATACACATAGGACACCCTGAGGATCTGTCTACACCCAACGAACAGGCGGAGGTCTGATCTAAATAGATCGGTGACGTGACTGCCGTCTAAGTGTAGAAGATGTCTCATGTGCCCACAATGGCATCTCAAGTCTAAGAATCACAAGTGCTACTCAACCCAAGAAGATTCATATTGACGCTGGTGTACCATCCATTAAGAATCTTCGGTGAGTCGTTTAGTGTTTATCCGCTATAAACACCTACACGTCTATACTAGTCTCCAAGACTAATGGTTCATTGAGAAACCATTGGAATCATATATTCCAGTATACGACATGTACCAGTCTCAACGGGTTTACTATACTGACCAAGTAGTGTAAACCTTGACCAGGAACTGTCTGAGAATGACAACGTCATGATACTTCTCAATGTCCGTTGCGACGCTTTTGCAACTGTATCATGACTAATCATTTTAGGGTCATTACGTCTTTACCATATAGAAAGATAGATTATATTATAGAAAATGCATATATTATTCATAATAATAATGTTTTACATAAGTATTTAACAGAAATACAACCGGGAATTGGCGCTCTGAGCACCAACCCCAACAGCTACAACAGGTCATGGTGGACCACGAGAAGAAGATGATGGACCACGAGAAGAAGATGGAGCAGTTGGAACAGAAACTGCTGGCTTTCCGTCAGATGTTCGAGGCCTCAATGAGTCATGGTGCATCGCGCTCAAGCGTCCCCCCATCACAGTAGCAATTAATTTTATATTGGTTTTGTATAAACATTTTGAACAAATAGATTTAATATAATATTTCTTTTTACTAAAACAAATTTCAATATAATATTTCATCATTTTGTTATTAATTACATTTTTTTCAACTAAATTAAATATTTTAGACCAAAAAATAAGTAAATTACTAATTTTTTAAAAAATAATTTTTTTACTTTTAGCGTCGAATATTTCGACGCTAATAGTATAAAAAATGGCCGCTGTAAGCGTACATATAATACTTTTTTAATATACGTTAGCGTCGACAAGTTTTGACGCTAAAATTCAAACTTTTAGCGTCGAATATTTCAACGGTAATAGTAAAAAAAATGGTCGCTGTAAGCTTACATATAATACTTTTTTAATATACTTTAGCGTCGACAATTTTCGACGCTAAAAGTTTGAATTTTTGCGTCGAATTATTTCGTCGCGAAATATAAAATATAGCGTCGAAAAAAATTGGACGCAGAATACTGTTTTTTAGCGTCGCATTTAATTATTTCGACGCTAAAAGTGATTTTCATCGACATTTTATCGTCCATTTTTTGCGTCTAATTTTTTCGACGCTAAATGTCTTTTGCGTCGAAACCGTCGCTTATGGCGTCGAAATAATTCGACGCTAAATGGTCTAATTCTTGTAGTGAATTAAATCACCTACCAATTTAAATAAATCATATCCTTAATTAAAAAGAACAAATCAAATCAATTCCCCTAATTAAAGATTTCCTTATCACATACTAAATTAAAAGATATTTCCAATTAATACACAAATCATATTCCTTCCTCAACAAGGTAAATCCCCTCCCTTGGCCTATAAAAAGAACCCTTAACCCACACATTCAAACCCTGGCTGAATCTCACAATAAACACACCAAAAAACAACTGGCTCACTCTCACGGCAAAAATCTAAAAAATAAACCCTAAAGGACATCACTCTCTCGGCACAAACCACACCTCTCCTTCAGCCCGCCTTCCACACGCCACGCTCATAGCCCCCAGCCTCCACAAATCCACGCCTTCCACGCTCAATTCCCCTCACTACGTGCCACCAGCCACGCCTTCACTGCCAACAAAGCCTCACGCCTAAACCTAGCTTCCAGCCTTGCCCTCACTCTGTCGCCACCTAACCACAAAGACGCCACCTGCCAACTGCCTCTTCAACCAAATAACACTCACACAGCACGTTAACCACACTCACTAACCTTCAATCCACCCAAGCTAAGCATAACATACCAAGCCACACGCTCAGCCCTTCACGTAAGTAACTGCCCCTAACGTCTTTGCCCTTCACCACCCATTCAAACCCTAGCTCATATACTTCCCCAAGCATGTCCCAAACACTTTCTCAAGCCTCCTTGCACGTCCAAAAACCTCCTTGAAGCCTCCATTGCCGAATCATTAAACCTAAGCATCCTCTATTGCCGCATCTTTCATCCTTCACCAACACCCTTCACGCCTAAGCCCCTGTCACTGCCCTCCATTGCCGAATTTTAGCCACCATTCACAGCCATAAAACACACCAAAATAAGCCTCAAATAAAGCCCTAAAGTCGCACTAAACACTCTCCAAACACAGCCCCATTCGCAGCCCCAAAACAGTCCCAAAAAACGCCCCCACTGCACCTTGAACTGCCGCATCTTCACCTTCTGTTCTGGTCAGTTTTGGCTGCGACTTTAGCCAGAAAAACAGCCCTAAAGTCACCTAGAAAACCCCTCAAAAATCTCCATAAATTTTCCCTTAAAAACCATTAAAAACGCAACCCCCTAAGCCACCAAAATCACCCAAAACAGTCCACAAATCGACCAAAACAGTGACCTGAAACGGAACAGCGAAACAGCAGCAAAACGGACTTAAAACAGCAGCCCAAGCATCAAAACAACGAGGGAAAACATTGAGTAGACGAATTGGAAAAGCATCGGATCAATCTCCCTTCCAACGGACGTGTAACGCCCTTTCTTAGACGACAAAAGAGGTTAGACCTGCGGGCACCTTTTTTACTTATCTTCTTTATCTTTGTTTTATTTATTTTGATATATAATTGCATGAGAGTCGTTTGAAGCATGATGTGATTGTTGGATGAGCGGGATATGTGTTCCCTTTTGTGGTATATCGGATGGAAACCCGGACGTAAATTCCAGATTTCGAATGGACGGTAGTATGGTCTGCACTCGGGATACAATGCCACGTACCACTTAAGATACACATATCTCGTCTCATCCAAATTTGTATTTGAGCATGTTATAGTCTTTAGGTTATTTTTTTATTATTTAAAGCATGGTTTAATTTAGTTTGTCATTTATTTGTTAAAACATGTTTAGGTTTTTCTTTATGCATGTTCTTAGTTTATGATGCGTTTGGGTAATGATTTATACATGTTGATTTAATGGTTCAATATGCTTGTTATGTTACATTGCATGGAATTAATTGGATGAAAGCATGTTAGATCTAAGTACCCTTGAGCATGATTATTGAGTAGACTTGGTTAGTTCATTGCACAAATTATATCATCACAAGTGACATAAGTAAGGGACCATTCCGAACCCAGCGGTTTGAGGTCTTCCCTTGCGAGGGTTGAGTGCGGCCTTAAATCTTTGTCCCGGTTCACACCGAGTGGCGACTCCATGTTATTTCGTACTTCCCAACTAGGCCGCGAGCCTAGAAGAGCGTCGCCCAGGTTCTGTTGTCTACAGTCTGGCGACTCCAATGGGGATTTTAGAGAATCGGCCTCGAAATCATGTCTTGTGATGTGTATAATTTGTGCATTAGTTGACCATTTCTATAGTGGGTTGAGGGGGTTAATCAAAGGCTTTGTTGAAGCTAGTTGATGGTTGGGTGTCTTCCTTCACTCACTACCCTTCGGGGAAAAGCTGTGAAGGCACCTAGATAAATCCTCACTTGTAGTTCGTTGTGACAGACTAGTTTGGAGGACTCGTTGTTTATTCCTGACACCAAGAGATAAGAGCCTAAGTGGCTTGGGTACTTAAGAGAGCCTCGCTCCACCCTCCCTCTGGGGAATCAACAACGGGAAATCCATTCGACAGTTAGTCACACACCGTAACTCGTTGGCACGTACCATAAGGTATAAAAAAGGTGCACTCACTTGGTCGCTTGAACCCTTGAGTGGGGAGTCTTAGTTGTGGGTAATCCTTCGTCAAACGAGAGCCTTTGTCCACACTCCCGTAAACCCACATGTGAACCATAGTTGTATGACCTATTGGGGCCACCCTTTATGCTTTTGATAACCCCATGCATATTATGTCTCATACATCCCATGCATCTCATGCATACATGCATCATGTTAACCCTCGTGTCTTAAAAGCCATCATAGATATCCGTTGGGTTAGGAAAAATAAGACTTGTTGAAGAAGAGTTTAACAAACATGGAAAGGAAATCGAGAAACAGAGAGATTTACGGCAGAGATAGAAAGACCATTGGGGGGCCTTCAGAAAAAAAAAATAAAATAAAATAAAAAAAAAATAAAATAAAATAAAAAGAGAAAAAAAAATTTGTTTGTTTTTAGTCCTTAATAGTTAGGCATAAATCTGATGATGAAATTGATTACTTTAGGGAGAAATCTTAGAAACGATAAACTCTTGATGTGCTTTTATCTGGTACTTTGAATAATTGATCTATGTTAGACTCGTAAGTACTTCACTATAGGTTCTTAGCGGTGAAAACCTGAGTAGTTAGCAAAGTGACTAGTTGAAGAAATTTTAGGTCGGTGAATGACCGTTTGCTTATATGTCTATCTTGAATTGCTTATGTTATGATGTGTGGTATGGTTGAAAATGAAAGAAAATTCTCTAAAGAAAAAAATTGAACCACCTATAACCGATAAGCGTGAAGCTACCCATGGGCGAGTATTAGGACCACCATGAGGAGAAATGCTACCTTAAAGGGTATGTGTGTTGAAAAAAAAAAGAAAAGAAAAGAAAAGAGAAAAGAAGTTCAAAATGAAAAGAAAAAAAAAGAGACAAAAGAGAAAGAAAACCATACCACATTGAGCACAAAAAAGCAATTGCAGGCATAATTGAGACATCTAGGTTGGTTTGACCAATCGATCCTGATTATTGACGAAATCATTGAGTTAGCTTACCTGTGGATGAATCTGCAAAGGAACCTTTGCACACACACACCTCAGGTCTGGCGTAGATCATTTATTCAAAGACTTGGACTTGAGTTGCATTGAATGTTTTGAAGGTTCTTTGGTTTCAATACTGGGCATTCTTTGAGGATGATAATATGTGTAGCTATTGGGAATATTTCATAGCATATGATATAGCATGATTATATGGAAGGCCCCACCATGTGGTTCATCTTGACCAAGTACAAACAGCGGAGAGCAGAAAGCTAAATCAAGACTGGGGGCGACCAGTCTACCACCTCGCGAATGAGGGACGTAATGGGAACTTGAGCTATGAGACAAAAGAAAACTGAGCAATCACCAGAAGAGAATTGACAGAAAGAAACCGTAAGCAGACCCAACGGGAAACCAAAAACAATTGAAGGCAATGAGCACCGAAGAGCACAAGGAAGACCTAACACAGCGGAATAGGAAATTCATTCATGCATGCATGCATACACGTAACATATTTTGCATTATTTTTGTGTTTTTGTTTTGTTTTGTATTCACAGGTTTCAAAGAAGAAAAAAGAGAAAGCGGTAAAGACAAGCCAACCAGAAGCAGCAACAGTACAATGTCATCAGTTTCAGAAATGAATCAGTATCAGTTTTGGGAATGAATCCCAGAGTCGAGGCCCATATCATCAGAGTTTTGGAATGGATCCATGGGTCGAGGCCCACATCAGTAGCAGTTTTGGGGATGAGTCCCAAGGTCGAGGCCCACATCAGTAGCAGTTTTGGGGCTAGGCCCACATTAGTATCAGTCTGGGGGCGAGGCCCATATCAGTGTCAGTATGGGGGCAAGGCCCACATTAGTTTCAGTTTGGGGTCAAGGCCATATCAGTATTCGTTTGGGGATGAGTCACGGGGTTGAGGCCCACATCAGTATCAGTTTAGGGTGAGGCCCACATCAGTTTGGGGCGAGGCCCACGTCAGTATCAGTTTTGGGGCAAGACCCACATCAGTTTCAGTCTGGGGGCGAGGTTTGGGGCGAGGCCCACATCAGTATCAACTCAGGGTCGAGGCCCATATTATCAGTAGCATCGGGAATGAATCCCAGGGTCGAGGCCCATATTTTCAGTAGTTTAGTGAATGAATACCATGGCCGAGGCCCACGTCGTCAGAATTTGGAATGAATCCCAGGGTTGAGGCCAATGTCGTCAAAATTTGAAATGAATCTAGTGAAGGAATCCCATGGCCGAGGCCCACGTCGTCAGAATTTGGAATGAATCCACGGAATAAATCCCAGGGTCGAGGCCCACATCAGCATCAGTCTGGGCGAGGCCCATATTAGCATCAGTATCAATCTTGCCGGGTATGGCACTCTGGGGGGCGAGGTCCACATCATTATCGGTATCAGTGTTGCCGAGTATAGCACTCTGGGGGAGAGGCCCACATTAGTTCAGTATCAGTCTTGCCGGGTATGGCACTCTAGGGGCGAGGCCCACATCGTTATCAGAATCGGTCTTGCAGGGTATGGCACTTTGGGAGCAAAGCCCACACTTTATCAGAATCAGTCTTGCCGGGAATGGCACTCCGAGAATGGACCAAGGTTCGGGAATGAACAAGCCGAGAATGGCACTCCGAGAATGGAGCACAGTTCGGGAATGAACAAGCCAGGAATGGCACTCCGAGAATGGAGCAGAGTTCGAGAATGAATAAACCGGGAATGGCACTCCGAGAATGGAGCAGAGTTCGAGAATGAACAAGCCGAGAATGGCACTCCGAGAATGGAGCAGAGTTCGAGAATGAACAAATCGAGAACGGCACTCCGGGTATGGAGAGATCATATCAGTTTGCCAGGTACGGCACTCCGGGTATGGAGATATCAGATCAGCCAGGTACGGCACTCCGGATATGGAGACATTAGATCATTTTGCCAGGTACAGCACTCCGGGTATGGAGACATCAGATCAGTTTGCCAGGTACATCACTCCGGGCATGGAGATATCAGATCAGCCAGGTACGGCACTCCGGGTATGGAGACATCAGATCAGTTTGCCAGGTACGGCACTCCGGGTATGGAGACATGAGATCAGTTTGCCAGGTACGGCACTCCGGGTATGGAGATATCAGATCAGCTAGTTACGGCACTCTGGGTATGAAGACATTAGATCAGTTTTCCAGGTACGGCACTCCGGGTATGGAGATATCAGATCAGCCAGGTACGGCATTCAGACAACTGCGACACCCTAGGTACGGGGTTAGCATTCAGACAACTGCAACACCCTAGGTACGGGGTTAGCATTCAGACCACAGCGACGCCCTAGGTACGGGGTTAGCACGCCATGTACGGCATGTGGACTATTCAGACATTTTATGGCTCTCTAGGTACAGAGACGTCACTGCGACACCCTAGGTACGGGGTTAGCATTCAGACCACAGTGACGCCCTAGGTACGGGGTTAGCACGACAGAAACAGTATGTGGACTATTCAGACATTTTGTGGCTCTCTAGGTACAGAGACGTCACTGTGACAGCCTAGGTACGGGGTTAGCATTCAGACCACAGCGACGCCCTAGGTACGAGGTTAACACGCCAGGTACGGCATGTGGACTATTCAAACATTTTGTGGCTCTCTAGGTACGGAGACGTCACTGCGACACCCTAGGTACGGGGTTAGCATTCAGACCACAGCGACGCCCTAGGTATGGGGTTAGCACGACAGAAACGGCATGTGGACTATTCAGACATTTTGGCTCTCTAGGTACGGAGACGTCACTGCGACACCCTAGGTACGGGGTTAGCATTCAGACCACAGCGATGCCCTAGGTACGGGGTTAGCACGCCAGGTACGGCATGTGGACTACTCAGACATTTATGGCACTCTAGGTACGGAGGCGTCATTGCGACACCCTAGGTACGGGGTTAGCACTCAGACATTTGTGGCACTCTAGGTACGGAGGCGTCACCACGACACCCTAGGTACGGGGTTAGCATTCAGACATTTGTGGCACTCTAGGTACAGAGGTGTCACCGCGACACCATTGGTACGGGGTTAGCACTCAGTCATTTGTGGCACTCTAGGTACGGAGACGTCACTGCGACACTCTAGGTACGGGGTTAGCATTCATACATTTGTGGCTCTCTAGGTACGGAGACGTCACTGCGACACCCTAAGTACCGGGTTAGCATTCAGACAACCAACATCATCACTGCGGCACTCTAGGTATGGAGACGCAACCGCGACGCCCTAGGTACGGGGTTAGCACGCCAGGAATGGCACATCATCAAATCAGTTCGGGAACAAAGCCCACAGATAGTTCGGGAACAAAGCCCAGAGGTCGAGGCACCTCGCCATCACATTCAACACAACGGGAACAAAGCCCAGGGAACAAAGCCCACTCTCTACACAGTTCGGGAACAAAGCCCACAAATGGTTCGGGAACAAAGCCCAGGGGTCGAAGCGCCTCACCATCATAATCAGTTCAGTTTGGTAGTGATTCCTAGAGATCGAAGCATCTTGCAAGGATGAACCTCGAGGTCGCGGCACCTCACCACATCATCAAATTCAGTTCAGAGCAACAGGCAAACCAGGTGACAGCTGGCGAGCCAGGTAAGTAAAAATGCATTGCACGTACTTTGATAGGATTATCATTGTCACACACTGCACAAGTCCCATCAAAGTGGGGGCGACTGTAGACACTGCATTTTTGCATATAAGCCCGATGATGAGTCTCGTATGGAGACACTACCTCTTTAGTTGTGAAAGCCGCGGGAAACGGACGTTGGAAGGGTAAAGTTGAAAATTAACTTTTTCAGATTTAACTCGGTTGTTTCGCTTCGGGTTCGCTTGTGGGGACCTCTGTTTTAAAACACACAAAACCCATTAAATCACAAATTAAATAATTAAAATATTTAAAATACATGTCACAAATTAAATTAAATGAAAACACATGTCACAAATTAAATCATTTCCCAAATTAAAAGATTCAAATTAAATAATCATAAATAACATTCCTAATTAAATAAATCACATTCCTAATTTAATTAAATCACCTACCAATTTAAATAAATCATATCCTTAATTAAAAAGAACAAATCAAATCAATTCCCCTAATTAAAGATTTCCTTATCACATACTAAATTAAAAGATATTTCCAATTAATACACAAATCATATTCCTTCCCCAACAAGGTAAATCCCCTCCCTTGGCCTATAAAAAGAACCCTTAACCCACACATTCAAACCCTGGCTGAATCTCACAATAAACACACCAAAAAACAACTGGCTCACTCTCATGGCAAAAAACTAAAAAATAAACCCTAAAGGACATCACTCTCTTGGCACAAACCACACCTCTCCTTCAGCCCGCCTTCCACACGTCATGCTCATAGCCCCCAGCTCCACAAATCCACGCCTTCCACGCTCAATTCCCCTCACTACGTGCCACCAGCCACGCCTTCACTGCCAACAAAGCCTCACGCCTAAACCTAGCACCCAGCCTTGCCCTCACTCTCTCGCCACCTGCAAAGAACGCCACCTGCCAACTGCCTCTTCAACCAAAAACACTCACACAGCACGTTAACCACACTCACTAACCTTCAATCCACCCACGCTAAGCATAACATACCAAGCCACACGCTCAGCCCTTCACGTAAGTAACTACCTCTAACGTCTTTGCCCTTCACCACCCATTCAAACCCTAGCTCATATACTTCCCCAAGCACGTCCCAAACACTTTATCAAGCCTCCTTGCACGTCCAAAAACCTCCTTGAAACCTCCATTGCCGAATCATTAAACCTAAGCATCCTCCATTGCCGCATCTTTCATCCTTCACCAACACCCTTCACGCCTAAGCCCCTTTCACTGCCCTCCATTGCCGAATTTTAGCCACAATTCACAGCCCTAAAACACACAAAATAAGCCTCAAATAAAGCCCTAAATCGCACTAAACACTCTCAAAACCAGCCCCATTCGCAGCCCCAAAACAGTCCCCAAAAACGCCCCCACTGCACCTTGAACTGCCGCATCTTCACCTTCTGTTCTGGTCAGTTTTGGCTGCGAATTTACCCAGAAAACCAGCCTTAAAATCACCTAGAAAACCCCTCAAAAATCTCCATAAAGTTTCCCTAAAAACCATTAAAAACGCAACCCCTAAGCCACCAAAATCACCAAAAACAGTCCACAAATCGACCAAAACAGTGACCTGAAACGGAACAGCGAAACAGCAGCAAAACGGACTTAAAACAGCAGCCCAAGCATCAAAACAACGAGGGAAAACATTGGGTAGACGAATTGGAAAAGCATCGGATCAATCTCCCTTCCAACGGACGTGTAACGCTCTTTCTTAGACGACAAAAGAGGTTAGACCTGAGGGCACCTTTTTTACTTATCTTCTTTATCTTTGTTTTATTTATTTTGATATATATTGCATGAGAGTCGTTTGAAGCATGATGTGATTGTTGGATGAGCGGGATATGTGTTCCCTTTTGTGGTATATCGGATGGAAACTCGGACGTAAATTCCATAGCCGATTCCGAATGGACGGTAGTATGGTCTGCACTCGGGATACAATGCCACGTACCACTTAAGATACACATATCTCGTCTCATCCAAATTTGTATTTGAGCATGTTATAGTCTTTAGGTTATTTGTTTATTATTTAAGGCATGGTTTAATTTAGTTTGTCATTTATTTGTTAAAACATGTTTATGTTGTTCTTTATGCATTTTCTTAGTTTATGATGCGTTTGGGTAATTATTTATACGTGTTGATTTAATGGTTCAATATCCTTGTTATGTTACATTGCGTGGAATTAATTGGATGAAAGCATGTTAGATCTAAGTACCCTTGAGCATGATTATTGAGTAGACTTGGTTAGTTCATTGCACAAATTATATCATCACAAGTGACATAAGTAAGGGACCATTCTGAACCCAACGGTTTGAGGTCTTCCCTTGCGAGGGGTGAGTGCGGCCTTAAATCTTTGTCCCGGTTCACACCGGGTGGCGACTCCATGTTATTTCGTACTTCCCAACTAGGCCGCGAGCCTAGAAGAGCGTCGCCCAGGTTCTGTTGTCTACAGCCACTCAGGAAGGGCTTAACATTGTCCTCATCGACCTCAATACCTTGAGCACTAATGAAAAACCCAAAGAATACCACTTTTCCATGTAAAAGTCATATTTTTTAAGATTAGTATACAATAATTTTTTCCACAAAACATCAAGCACAGATCACATATGTCCTACATACTCATCTAAATTCTTGTTGTACACTAAAATATCATCAAAATATACAACGACAAATTTCCCCAAAAAAGCACACAAACATGGTTCATTAGACGCATAAAAGTGATGGGGGCATTTGTAAGCTCGAATGACATCATAAGCCACTCATATAGTCCATATTTTATTTTAAAGTAGTATTCCATTCACCCATTCCCGCATCCTAATCTGATGACCCCACTTTTAAGGTCAATTTTAGAAAAAAAGACAAGGCCCATATAATTCATCTAACATATCATCTTATCTAGGGATATGGTGGCGATACTTTACAGTGATATGTTGACTGCTCGAAAATCCATGCACATTCTCCATGTGCCATATTTCTTTGGTACCACAAGACTAGAACTGCGCACAAACTCATACTCTCATGTATATACCCTTTGCTCATCAATTCCTCTACTTGCCTTTGGAGCTTTTTAGTTTCCTCGAGATTACTTTAGTAGGTTGGTCGATTAGGAATTACCGCTCTTGGGATAAAGTCGATTTGATGTTCAATACCTCGAAGTGGTGGTAAACTATTAGGTATCTCTCCTCTGAAAACACATCATTATAATCCTACATTAAAGCAGTAAACACATTAGGAAAACAGTGTTAGGGTTAGTTTCATCGAAATTGAGAAGTGTTTCTCTATACAAAATGAGGATCATAACTTTGTTTTTGGCATACTATTTCATTACTTCTTTATTTCCCTTTTTTTAGCGAAGAAACATTTTTTCACTCTACCCCCACTCTCTTTATTTTGTTCACGTTCAGTATTTCTCTCGCCTAAACCCTTGGAACTTTCAACCTCACCCCCTCGACTCACATTCTCGATCTCTATCTTGGGTGTTTTTCTGTGGAAGCCTGTAGATTCATTTGGTCTTCAAAACTTCATGTGGTGTCAACGGAACAAGTGTAACTTTTCTTCCATCTTTCTCAAAACAATATATGTTCCGAAACCCATCATGCGTCACTCTTCTGTCAAACT
Organism: Zanthoxylum bungeanum; assembly: GCA_019454045.1. Taxonomy (NCBI): domain Eukaryota; kingdom Viridiplantae; phylum Streptophyta; class Magnoliopsida; order Sapindales; family Rutaceae; genus Zanthoxylum; species Zanthoxylum bungeanum. Next base: position 8,626 of record SKCR01004108.1, on the reverse strand, counting down.
ACCAAGGAAGCCCTAGTAACAAATGCCTAGCTTGCATGAGGACTATATCACATAACACATCATCCTTGTATTTGCCAATTGTAAAACTAACCAAGACCTGCTTATTGACTTTAAACTCACCTCACCACTATTATTCAATCACTGTAAATGATAAGGCTTAGGATGTCTAAGCAAAGTCAAACCCAACTTCTCAACAAGTATTATGCTAGACACATTAGTATAACTACCTCTATCGATAATCATGCATGCTGCATACTTGTTTCTGGACTAGACAACTAGTATGGAATATGTTCTCCCGTTGTTACGCCATATCATCCTCAACCATAGCTTGGGTACTCAAAGCACATCGGGTCACAAGGGACTCCCCCTTGGCTGCACACTCAACCTCTTCTTCATCAGTGGCGACTTCCAACTCGAGCGTCTCCTCCGCAACATCCTCACCGTCTGAAATCACCTCACCATCACCCCCATATACATGGTCCTTTTATTAGAGCCTTGTGAGGCTATATGACCACTCCTTATACACTTGAAACATTTAAGGTCACGACTTCTATTTGGTGGTGTGTCGATGTTTGGATTAGTTTTTGATGGTGAGATCTTCCATTGGTTTTGGGGTCTATGATCTAAACCTAGATGTGGTGCCATCTATGTCATTATCCTCATATTTTGGCTTTTTTCTATTGTTTGGATCTGAGTTGCTCCTTAATGCAGTTTTTCACTCCAATTGGCGCTCTACTTTCATTGTCATGTGTACCTTGTCCTCTAACTCCAAATAATGTTGTAATTCCATGACATTTGCAATCTCCCTATTCAGCCCACTTAGAACCAGTGCCATAGTGGCCTCTCGGTCTTCCTCTATATTAGCTCGAATCATGGCAATTTCCATCTCTTTATAGTAGTCTTCTACACTCTAAAACCCTTGTGTAAGATTATGAAGTTTATGATACAAATCTTGATAGTAGTGGCTAGGTAGAAACTGCTTCTTCATAACCATCTTCAATTTTGCTCAAATAGTGATCGGGCGCTCCCTATTCCTCATAATATTTGTCATCATTTGATCCCCACCAAACACTTACATAATTTGTAAATTCAATAACTGCCAACTTCACACTTCTTAGCTTGAATAGTATGGCAGTAAAAAATATGCTCTAACTTACGTTCCCACTCTAGGTAAGGTTCGGGATCACTCTTGCCTTGGAAAGAAGGAATAGTCATCTTATTTTTACCCAAGTCACCATGTTCCTCATTCTCATGACTTCTCCTGAACATCCTTTCATTCATACCTCTTTTAGGCCTAAATCCACTCGTATCCACCTCTAATACTATGTCAAACTCCTCATTATAGTCAAATTCATTCTCGGCCTCCATCTCATCCATAGGTACAATCCATAGCTCGTTAGGTCTATGGGGTACAGGCCCTGCCTCATTAGCTCTAGTTGGTTGTGGCGGCCTACTTCCTTGTAGGTTATTGTGTCTCATCCTTTGCACTTCATCTCGAATATCTCTGATCAAATATAATACTCGAGCAAAATCTTGCTGAAGCGATGTCATAGTATTCACCACATCTCTAAATTCGGGTGCCTGTAGAGAATAGGCACTTTGACTTGGAGTTGTGCCTTATCTGGACATGCTTATATTATATATATTATATATATATTATTTTTTTCTTTTTGCATCCATCGACCTTCTAAAGCATTTGGTGTTATGGAATTAACCTAATTTTGATTAGTTCCAAAATTTCCTCACCAAGTTTACCTACTGCCGCAAAGACTCTAAGGCTTTAGAACCATAGGTTACGCAAATCGCACAAATACAGACAGAAATATTAGACAGTTATGACCCATAGCGTCACTATTTGAAAAATATTGTGGTTTTGTACAAAATAACTATGTAGCAATGGAAATTGCCTTTTATCATTTCGTAATTAGATACTTAAATGTGTGAATGATGAAAGTCCTTATGATTAGTTCCGGATTGAGATGATATGAGACAGTATCAATCCATAAAGGTTTAATCATTAAATATCTCTAGTCGTAGTCTTATCGAGACTGGACATCGATAATACGGAATAGACTAGTATTGCACTTGTGCGTGTTATGGAAGCGTAATAGCATAATCTCATGTATTTAAGTATTGGATACTTATGCAAGTGTGATAGGAGGTTGTGTTTTACCGATGGTACGAAAAAAGCTTCGCTCTGGATAGACCCCCGCGGAATCCCATTGGTAGTATGACTATGTGTCAAGGGAGTCCGCATCAGGGTAGGTGTATTTGGTCTTAACCTGAGACTTGCATCGCTAGTACTTGCGACAATCAATACGCTTGGTTTTAGTCGTCCAGGACTTTAACAGGTTCTGTGTACACCTCTTCTAGGCTTGTTGAGAATCGTAGTGTATTGGATGTGATGTCAAGAAGGAAGTATCACTTCAGTCATATGGAGATGATGGGCACGCAGGGATACAGAACAGGTTCTCTAAGGGTTGCAACCATCCGGATAATATGAATAGGTCATGATTATCCGATTATAAAGAGACTAGTTGTTAGTGACCCGATATATGCTTTGTACGGGGACAGACACTGTACCAGCCTCAGGCCTTGCATGTGACATCCGATACTGGATCGCTATATGCAATACTACATATACTACGCCTGATATAGATCGTATATTCCATTAAGAATATTTATAGAGGATTGGGTAGGCATGGCGCTTTGCTAGAAGCCAACCTTGTCTTGTAAATCGGTAAAAATGTAGTACTAGGTACGTACGTGTTCGGATAGTTCGACGACCGGATTTACTGCCAATATATCCAGGGATCTCTTGGCTTGCTTCCCGAAGATACACCGATGACGTATGATTTGAGCTAAATTAATCTGGGATTAATTGCGGAGAGACTTTATCTTGGATAAAGTACTATTTGAAGAGAGAGAAAGATTAATTTGGAATTAATCATTAAAATAATATATTTGATATATTAAATGAAATTAGATTTCAACGCGAAATTAAAATTAGATTTTAATTCGGGCACACGAGTAATTTAGAATTAATTCGTTAGCGACGTGAATAGTAATTTTGCTAGGCATAATTATTTAATTAAATTCAATTTAATTATGTCACGACGGTATTTCGTTAATTCGGAATTAGCGAACCCGAGCCCGGGAGTGTTTGCGGGCCCACTCGCATTTGGAATCGAGTGCGGGCCACATGTCACATCAAGTGTCACATCACATGTCACCTTAAGTTACTTTTGGTTGATGTGTTTTGGTGGAGTTGTTGGTGGCTTGTAAAATACTCCAAATTGAAAGCTTGTGTGACCTTACTTTTACCAAATCACTTTTTATATTAGATATAAATTTAGTTGAAAATCAAAACACACAAGCTTCTTCACTCTCTCACCTTGACCGAAACACTTAAGGAAAATACTCTCCCCATTTGCTTTCTTCTTCACCGAAATGGAGAGAAGGAAGTGTGAGAATTTTTGTTGCAATAATTCTCAAAGAGCTAGCACTCATCAAGGATCATACAAGGTGTTAGGGAAACCAACTTGAGAGCTTGGAAAATCAAAAACAAAGCTTGGAGCTTGTGGACTCTCTTGGCCGGATCTTGTAGCTTCTTGGAGGGAAAAATTTTGTTGTTTGACGCATCCATAAACCGATCAATGTAAGTGTGTTTCCGCCACTCTTCTTTGTTATTCATTCACATCTCTATGCTTATTGATCTTGGGATAAACCTAGAAACCCAACAATGGTATCTATGAGCCAAAATTGGGTATAATCAATTTGAGCATGATTTGATAAAATTGATTGATTGAGTATGCTTGAATGATGATATATTGAGGTTGTATTGGATCAATTTCTTGAAATATTGATTGGATCAATTTTTTGCCCATGGATTGGCTTGGCCGAATGTAACTTTACCCTACAAGTCTTGGTATTTTTGTTTCGTAGATCATTGGATGACTTGAAACTATTGGGATATGTCGATTTAAAATTCAATCGGATTGAAAAATGAATTCGGACAAAATCCCTTACCATTGCCGAGAGCTTTATAGCATGGAACAAGTTGATTTTATGATTCAAGAATGTTGGACATTAGTTGAACAATAGGATACATAATTAATTAGTTAAATTGTATTTTGGAAATATTAATTTGGTTAATTAATTGATGTATTACACTTATGTTAATTGAATTATAAAATTTGGAATTTTAAAATTTGATTAATGGGTTTGATTTTGAATTGGGCTTGAAATTGTTATATTTGGGCATAATGGGCTTGGTTGGGCCAAGTTGGTTTAGGCCAATTGGATTGGATCCAAATTGGGCCTAAATCATTCCATTAAGTCCAAATGTAATAAATGGGCTTTAAAAGTTTAATTGGGCCTTATGGGCTAAAATTATTTTCTTGGCAAATGAGGGTGATTCTTTAATTGGGCTTGGTAATTAGGTTTGACCCATATTGACCAAAGCCTATGCCTTATGAAATCAATTGAAAGCCCATCGGACTTTAATTAAACGGACATTGGATGTTAGTTGGGCTTTGAGACCCGATTAGATTAGATTTGGAATCTAAATCATTAAAGCGCATTAAAAAGTGCAGATATTTAATTTGGAATTAAATAAATAAATTAGTATTGAATACGAATTAAATTAGATTTAACGAGTAGTTCGATATAATTCAAGAATTCATACTTTGAGTACTTATTCACAAACGAGTTGGACTCGCGCAAAAATCAAATCGTTGTTTGAACATTGGATGATCACATAATTCAAAGACTAATTAATTGGATTAGATTGGTTGAAGTGCATGCTATGAATGAATATATGGATGTGTTGAATGAATAGCGTATATCGGATGGATATTAGAAGGGAAAGGGCAATTTTAGAAATTGTTGTAAATTTGGAATTTATAAATTGGACCTGCGTGTCCAGCCTTATCTCTCATTATTTCTTTGTATTCTCTTCTCACCTAATTCCCCTCAATGTAATGAGGTTTCTATTATTTTATTATGTAATTGGGTAGAAGTAGAATAGTGCTAGCCGGGGAGAAGAAAGGGAATGATTTGTTCTAGGAACAAGTTGTTAAATATCCATCTGCATATCGTTATTAATTTACTTTTGCGCCTTATTATGTGTTTAGAATGCATATTTAAGGGTGTATGATGATGAGACCTAACAAAGATAATAAATTGGTTGTCAATTTACGTGAAAATCCCTCAATTCATATTAAGCGATATTTCCTTCCATTGAGTGATTCTTACTCAAGATCCAAGATTGGCATTGGTTTGTTGGCCAAAGTCAAGGCCTTTTTCAATCGCGGATGTGTTTGAATCATGAAGGCTTTGTTCCATATCAGTGTCTTGTCCAAGTTCTGATTTGTTGGCCAAAGTCAAGATCACTTCTTGTCCATCGATATTGATTACGAAGCTTTCCCACGTCAATGGGTCCTGCTTAACTGGAATCATTAAGCTTGTTGTGCCAAAGCCAAGGCTTAGTTGATTCAGAGGAAAAAGGTTAGGAAAATATATTGGATATATTGGCATATATATTGTATATATGTTTCGGACTTGGAGTCCACCTACCGGATCTAGGAATTAGATAAGATCCAATTGATCTTCGAGATCTACCTAGTTAAATATCATACAGCTTGTTGGCCAAAGTCAAGGTTGTGCGTTATTTAACGGGATCCTAGCCCACTAGGAAGTTGGGTTTCCCGAGTACTCGACAGAGGGTTAGAGGCTCACCGAAAAATAGTGGGAGGCTAGTATTGAATTTGCAATTTCGTTCAAATACTTAGCTTTACGCGCTTTCAAATAATTCATCAAAATTATTTTATTAGTTGGACTAATATATGTTATTTTTCCTTGTAACAGTTGGACTGTACCCTACATTGTTAATTGGATAATTAGATTATCACAATTAAAATGACCGGAAAGAATAGTGTCTGTGACATAATCATGGGAGACAATGTCTTCAACGGGACTAACTTCTCCGATTGGGAACTCAATCTCAGGATAGTCCTGGGATCTGAGAGGCTTTTATATACTATAGAGAGACCTCTTGGGCCTAAGCCCAGTTCTGATCAGTTGCTCGAGCTAGATCTTTGGAAGACACATAGTGACGAAAACGCGGCTGCTCAGTCTATTATGCTTACTACTATGACTCAGCAATTCCGTCGACAAAACAAGGTATTGGATCCCTATACCATGTTGGCAAAATTGCATGATCTACACCGATCTAACCTTAGATCGCAGAGATATGAGTTACAGAAGAAGCTCTTCCATGCTCGGATGTCGGAAATCACATGACACAGATGATTGCCGATATTGAGCAGCTTGGACAAATGGGGATTGTCTTTGAGATAGAGATCTCTATAGATTTGATCTTGCAGTTTCTCCCAGACACTTGGAGTAGGTTCATCTGTTGGAGTTTCTATAGGTCCCAAGATCAAAACTCAAGCATGAATCATAAGTGAATACAACGACGGAAGTGCGGAATACTTACATCGAGCGGTTGAGCGACGATTTGGGCAACAAAAAATCGATTTCTTCACTGGTTTGGGCGTGAGCAGTCCACTGTCACAGCTCACTGCAGATTCGGTCTTCATCATCAAAACAAGCTCCAAGCTTCGTCGTAGTGAATCCCGGCTCATGGGTGGACTTCCCTATCACCTTCGCATTGATCCCGGAGTGTGCTAGCACTCTTGTTTTGCCACAAAACACACTTGCTTCCCTTCCATTTTGCTTCTTAAAACCGGCAGTTCACTGCCTCTTTAGAAAACAGAAATGGCGTGAGGATGAGAGGAAGAAGAGAAGAGGAGAGGAGGGAGGGAAAGTGAAGTCAATTTGTGTATACGGTTTTTTTGTGTTGTTTTTAATGCATCTAATACACTTGAAATTAAATCCAATTCATTTCAAACACATTTGGGTTTAATTCCCAACCACACACATCACCTTTATCACATCAAGTCACATCACTTCACTTTATCATCCAATCAATTGTCACATCACTCAAAGTGACATGATTTGACGCTTGATGTGACGCTAGATGGCGACTAATGATTTGACGCTTGATTTGACGAGCCGCACTCGAATTCGAAATACGAATGCGCTCACAAATAATCTCGGGCTCAGATTCGCTAATTCTAAATTAACGAATTTTCAGTCGCGTCGTAATTAAATGATTACGCCTAGCGAAATCACTATTCACGTCGCTAACGAATTAATCTAAATTAATCCGCTCGCCCGAATTAAAATCTAATTTTAATTCCGCGTCGAAATCCAATTTCGTTTAATATATCAAATATATTAATTAATCGATTAATTCCAAATTAATCATTCTCTCTCTTTAAACGATATTTTATCCTAGATAAAATATCTCCGCAATTAATCCCAGATTAATTTTCTCTCTCATCATATTAATCCCAGATTAATAAAAGTGCGAGTCATACGTCATCGGTGAATCTTTGGGAAGCGACCCATGAGATCCCCGGATATGTTGGCAGTCAAATCGGTCATCGGACTATCCGAAACGTGAGTACCAAGTACTACGTTTTACCAATTTACTAGACAAGGTTGGCTTCTAGCAAAGCACCAAGTCTTCCCAATTCTCCGGACATATTCTTATAAGAATATTTAAGATCTGTATCAAGCGTAGTATACATTTATTGTGCATATCGGCCAAGTATCGGATAGTCACGTGCTAGGGCTGGAGCTGGATAAGTGTCTACCCCGTCCGAAGCACATATCGGATGTCTGGTAACATAGTCTCTATAATCGGATATTCATGACCTGGTAACAATATCCCGATTGGTTGCGCAACACTCAAGAGCACTAGTACCGTATCCTGCGTGACATCATCTCCATATGACTGAAGTGATACTTCCGTCTTGACATCACACCCAATACACTACGACTCTCTGATAAACCCAGAAGTGGTGTACGCAGAACCGGTTTAAAACCTGTACCACCAAGACCAAAGTCTATCGATTATCGTAAGTATTAGCGATGTAAGTCTCAGGTTAAGACTATACACACCTACCTTGATTTCGGCCTCCCATAGACACATAGTCATAATACCAATGGGATTCCGAATGGTCTATCCAGAGCGAAGCCGTTTCCCGTACCATCGGTAAACACGACCTCCTATCGCACTTGCATAAGTATCCAATACTTATATAATGAGAACTATGTCGTTGTGCCCTCACAACGCACACAAGTACAATACTAGCCTATTCCGCATTATCGATGTCAGTCTCGATAATGCTCCGGCTAGGGATATTTAATGATTAAACCTTCAGGGATTGATACTGTCTCATATCATTCTCAATCCAGGAACTAATCATAGGGACCCTCTCTCATTTATATATCTATGGTGATCTAATCACAAATGATGAGAGTGTAATTTCCTTGTCACATAGTTAATTTGCTACAACAACACAATGATCTGTGCAAATAGTGACGCTATGGGTCATTTTGTTCCAACAATCTCCCACTTGGCACGTAGCGAGTCACTCAAGTGTCCTACACCCGAACTATGTACGGTTCGCTCAAATTGCTGAGGAAAGATTTTCGTCAGCGGATTTGCTTAATTATCGTATGACGCGATTTATACGATCATCATATCGCCACG
>SKCR01004107.1:0-36730 GCA_019454045.1 Zanthoxylum bungeanum | reverse complement strand
GAACTTCATCTCCTGATGGAACGACCCAAGTAAGCAATTTGCTTTGAGGTGGAGAATCATTCTGAATAGAGTCAGCATCTCCAATAAACCGAGGATATGAAGATAGAAACCGAAGACTTAGTTGATGGCAAAGACGATTTCTTGGTGATTTCTGGAGCGACCACCAGCAAGGCGATTAGCACACCATCTTTTTTTTATAGTTCCCGGCATCAACTCACAAACTCGTTGTTACCGAGAACTAGGGGACAGATGTTGATGGTATTTTTCGGGCACTATGTTATTTAAACAACACGACATGGGTAAAAGGGGTAACTCCATTGATCGAGACCGTTAAAGCCGACCCGACAACTTGACGGTAAGAGGCCGAGCACTTTATACTAAATGGCCGAGCACTTGAGATCAGATGACCGAGCATTATCAGATCGACAGCAGCATTCTCAGTTCAAATGGCTATCATGACCGACCTCATGAAGACCGAGCACATGACGAGGCGTGCTCAGGAAGATAAAGCATCCTATTCTTGCAGAAAATGGATAAGTTGTCCTACTTTAATGGGGTAAAGTAATAACTTAATATCCTAATAGGATAAAGGAAGTAAATATAGTTTTGATTAGGAATCCTTATGGGAAAAGGGAATAGTTTTGACTAGGAATCCTGATAGGAAAAGGAGACCATCTCCAATTGGGAATTCTTGTACAAATAGGAATCTGATTTCTTCACCATTATAAATAGGAGGGTAGAGTGAGTGTAGAAGGACAAGTTGAAAGGATCTGAAAATCATCACAAGAGTGAGAGATAAAAGTTCCAATTTGTAAGAGCAAATGAGAGGTCTGAGTGGTGTATTTGAGGAATAAAAAAGTACCACCCTGTTCTTGTCCGTGGAAGTAGGTCGGATCCCAAAAATCCACCGAACCACGTTAAATCACCTTGTCTGATTGGCGTATTTTCTTGTTTTCCGCTAAGTTTGCTTTTGGTTTCCCGCGTAACCAAACAAATTCACAGTTGAAGGAGGATTCCCTCGGAGGTGATATTCCTATATTACCCTGAGACCAAAATCCACCGTCAACAGGGTGTTCTAACAATGTACAATTCAGAAATTCCAACCTTGCGCAATATTCGTATTTTGGCCATAACTTTTTACTCCGATATCGAATTGAATTTATTCTAGTTTCAGATGAAAGAAGACTCAAAGATCTACAACTTTGAAGTTCACAGATATTCTAATTCTGAGATTTTCAAGACCGAAATTGATGAAGAAGTCAAAATATGTTATATGTAAAAGTCATTGTCAAATAAAAAAAAAATATTTTAAATAAGTTTCATGGCAATTCACCGAAATGGATTGCCACCAAACATGTCATCAAACATGGAGCATGTTTGGTGGAGAATGCAATTGCAATCGTAAGAGGTGTTGGGCACCTCTATAGATAGAGGTGCTCTGCACCTCATTTTCTTCAGTCACATTTCCATAGTTTTTTCTGAAAATTTGTGGATTTCTAGCTCTTGTGTGTTTTATTTTTTTAAATTTTTCTTGTAATTTCTTTTTCTTTCAATAATAAAATTATGTGTATTTTTATTTAAAATTATGAGTAGCTAATTTCTTTTTACTGGGGTAAAGGGTGAAGCTTTTAATATGAAAATTTAGATTAATCTCACTTATATAAATTGTAATCTAATGATTAATATTTAATTTAAATCTGTATTAATTATTGACAAACATTGTTACCGCCTATATGACTGATTTTATTTATTTGACATAATTGAGTACCTAACCGGACTTGTTATAGACAAAGTTATCATCGTCTTTATGATTGATTTTATTTATTTTGATATAATTAATTCCTGAAATAAAATAATTGGGTAATAATGATAATATACATATTATAAAAAGTGAGATTCCTAAATTTGAAATATTAAAAGTGGATCTCCTAATCCCAGCATTTTATTTTATTATTAAAGTTTAAATTAAAATTTCAAATCACTTCAAACAATCCAGCCTTTTTATTTTTCACTCAAATTATTAATTTATTTTACTAAATCTATTCCATGTGGATCGATCTCGGTCTTACCGGGTTATTTTATTACTTTGACACTCTTATACTTGGGAGTAAAGAACCACTTTTGAGCATGTCAAGTTTTTGGCGTCGTTGCCGGGGAATATAATTTAGTAGCTAAAATAATAATTTAACATCCTTATATATTTTTCTTTTTTTTTTTAATTTTTTTTTATTTTGTATTCTCTGTATCTCATTAGATCTAATCATTACATTTGTATTTATTTCCTTATTTTTCTTTTCTTTTGTCATTTTAGTTTTATTTTTTGTCCCACTTGTTATTTTTATTATTATTATTATTAATTTTTTTTTTGTAAGTATTGTATTTTTAAATTTTAGTATATAGTTTGTATTTAAGTTGCATGAAACACTAGTATCGATCATCTAGCGGTAGATTAAATAGAGAGTTTCCATCACCTTCATCGTCTGTCAAAATGGCCAAGAACCAAAATGAAAATTCATCTGCCCAAGTTGAAAACCCATTTGATCAGGAAGAAAACGAGTCTCATCATGGCGATCTTAATCATCCTAAGACACTCAGACAATTCATGAATCTCAATAGGACATGATCACTATCTTGCATTATTTTCCCCTCAGATGCAACACGTTTCAATTTTAAGTCAGGTGTCATCCAACTTTTACCCACATTCCACGGTCTAGAATCAGAAAATTCTTATTAGCACTTAAGGGAATTTGAAGAGGTATGTAACACTTGCATAGACCAAAATTACAGCATGAAGATAATTCGATTAAAGTTTTTTTTTTCCCTTTTCTTTAAAGGATAAAGCTAAAATTTGGCTGCATAACCTTAGGTCAGGATCCATCAGAACATGAGATGATTTACAATAATAGTTCCTAAAATAATTCTTTCCCTCGCACAGGACAAACTCCTTTAAAAAGAGAATCACGACTTTCACACAAGAGTCAAAGGAAACACTTTACCAATATTAGGAGAGATTTAAAGAGATGTTGAATGTTTGCCCATATCACAAGTTTGAAACATGGAGGCTGATTGCCTACTTCTACGAGGGTTTAACACCCCAAGGTAGACAAGTAGTAGAAATGATGTGTAATAGTGAGTTTAGGGATAAAAATCCCAAAAATACACTAGATTACCTAGAACACATAGCAGAGAGTTGACACTTATGAGTAGTCGGTAAAACCACAACCATCTGGTAGAGGTATGTTTAACCTTAGGGAAGACCATGACCTTTCTTCTAAGTATGCATCTCTAGCTAAAAAAGTTGAGGCATTAGAATTGAGGAAGAGTGATCATATCAAGTCTGTTCAAGAAGTCACCTGTCAAATCTGTAATTCAAATGAACATGTCACACAAGTTTTCCCAACCTTGCCATCCTTGCAAGAATGTCGTCATGATGAAGTCAGTTCCATAAACACTTTCAAGAGACCAAATCCAAAACCATACTCCCAAACCTATAATTCTGGTTGGAGAAACCATCCAAACTTCAATTGGGTGAATGATAACCAAGCACAACCATCGCAATAACCTCCCCAGGTATACCAGAATTTTCAAAATTTCCAGAGTTATCTTGAAAACCCTTGAGGATATCTTGCATGTATTCATTGAGAAATAAAAAGCATCAATAACCAAAATGTGCAAACATTGATTGATATAAAAGATACTTTCTCCAAAATCACATATGCTTTGACCATTAATGAGAAAGGAAAGTTTCATGTACAACCACAGTCAAACCCCAATAGTCATCAAAACTCTCATGAGGGTAGTTCTGGTAGTCAACATATAGACCATGTGAAATATGTTATTACTCTTCGTAGTGGTAAGGTCATCCACATACCTATTCTTGAACCTCGTGAAGCTGAAAATAAATCAGATTCAAAGGGTAAAGAAGGGGTTGATGAACCATAACCTATCGTCGATGATAACAATTTTTATGAATTTTATATCGCCATAAAGCTGAGATCGAGACCTACAACTTCCGAGTTGAATATTTTCCAAATTCGAACCAGAAATGGGTTGAAAATATTAGGGTTGGTGCTCGGAGTGCCAATCTGGATCGTATTTATATCTGATTCAAGAATACGAGTAATTTTTTTTCCATAATATTACTTATTTAATGGTAGCACCTCTTGTCTTTTATACATATATTCGATCTAATTGCGATTAGATATCTAATTATGATTAGATTGAAACTAAATTTGGTTTAGTGATACGTGTATATTAGACAAAGACCTTAGGATTTACAATGTAGTGCGCAGTTACAACGTAGTTTGTAATTGACATAGGGAAGCACACTCTAAGATGTATATCCTTAAATAAAGTTTCTGGTCAAGATTTACTAACACGGGTCGGTTAGTAAAATCCGCTGAGACCAGTACATGTCGTATATCATGACTTGGTTCGATGGTTTATCCCAATGAACCATGAGTATCGGGAAACTCGTATAGACATGTAGGTGTTTATTTGATAAACACTGAATGACTCACTGAAGATTTCCTAATAGATGGTACACCAACGTCAATAGGAATCTCTCGAGTTGAGCGAGCATAGTGGTAATTCGACTTGAGATACCACAATGGATATATGAGTTATCCTCCATATTTTGATGGCAGTCATGTCACCGATCTATTCACAATCAGACCTCCGCTTGTTCGTTGGGTGTGGACTGATGCTCATGATATCTAGTGCGTATCAAGATAGGATCCGTCAGTCATGTGTACATGGCATATGTATCCTCACGTGTTTACGATCTAGTAAATCCATAGCCGTGGTATAACTTCAGAAATTAGTTCCGAGTGTTATTTAGAGATCGCAAATTGAAAGTCGACTATATTATACCGAAAGGATTTGACGTTCTTATTTATATCCCAGGTATAATATGGATAGCCTGTGACTGAGGGATTATACATATGCAATTACCTTGACTTGCATAGTTTAGAGAGATTATCCGTGGTCATCATAATTCATGAGTCGGTGAATTATGGACACGAAATTGGATTTCGTGACGGATAAACCTAAACTTAGAGAGTCCCACAATATAAAGTGTACTCGTTGAGCACTTGGGCAATACGTTATGAATAATACAGATTATTCATAATACTTCATCGAATTAAGTGAGTTAATTCGAATCGTTTAAACGGTTAAACGATAATATATGCATTAGGGGATTTTGGTCATTTAATAATTATTGTGCATTTGTATTTGATACATAATTTGATTAGATACACATTAATTAATTGTCAAATGTGATTTTGACACATGCCATTAATATATGAATTTGTTATTTAATGTAAATAAAATACATATATAATAATAATTACATTAATTATTTAAATATTTAAATGTTAAATATTTGAATAATTAATTGATAAACTTTTTCATAATTGTTATGAAATTTTTTTAATTATTATTGGTGACACATGACATGATTTAATTAAACTTTATTTGTGCAAATATGATTTGTTACCATAAAGTTTGATTTAATTAATTGAAATAATTTTGTTAAAATGACAATAATACCCTTCAAAGTCGGGCAAATGGATTTAAATTTAGAAAATTTTATTTTCTTCTTCATTCTTCCTCCATGGCCGAAAACACCATAACCTAAAGCTCTCAAATCATGTTTGATGATTCATGATGGAAAGTGAAGGAAAATCAAGAAAAAAGCTTAGGAAAATTGAAGATTAAAAGGTAATATTTAATCTTCTTGAGTTTGGAAATTTAGTTTCTTGTTCTTGTGTTACTAGAATAGTTCTAGGGTTTTACTTGTTAAAATTGGGCTTTTGGTGTTGGAAGATGTTTTTAGAAGTGTTAAGCATGTGTGAAGTAGATTTGGATGATTTTATTATAATTGTTGTCCAATTTGATCATTTGATGATATGTTGTCATTCTAGAGTTTTATGACCACTCTTGTATTTCCTATAATTATTCTTGGGTGGTTCATATGTGGTGACTTTGATTGGTGTTTTGATTAATTGGATTAATCTTGAAAAAATTTATTTAAAGCTTGAAAATTGATAATTTTAGCTTATGGATCAGATCTGGAAATACTGTTCATATGGTGATGAAAAATATGTCATTTGAATATATTGGGTGTGTTTTGGATGTTGGAACAATTGTCGGAAATTGATTCGGAGTTGAAATAAGTGAAAACGGTGAAAAACGGCGTTACCGGTTGACTTTTAATCCAACCGGGTGACGGATGCCCAAACAGTAAATTTGTCACTGTTCGGGCTGCCCATGAAATTCCCTAATACTATTGGGGCTGACCTGGGCAGCCCTCATGTGTATTGGGTAGTCGGTTCGGTCAAAAATACGTTTTATGCCATTTTGCGGAAAAATATTTTCGTAAAGGTTTCGCGACGTTTCTCAACTATTTACGTCATTATTTGATATCGAATAAATACGTTTAAGTGAAATATGAATGAATTATTCATATTGGATATTGAATAATTCATTCGATAATTTAAAAAGTTTTAAAATTACGATTTCACCCGAACCGCGCTTCCACCGCGCCCTTCGCCCAAAACCCCAACAAAAATGGTATCAGAGCAGGTCTGATGCTTCATCCATTACATTAGTCATGCTTGATATATGATATGTAATCCAATTTTAATATTTGCACATGTATGTAATGTATATGTTTCTTGACTTTTCGGTTCTACGCTAACGGAAATGTAACGAAAATTTAATGGTTAAATTGAGTTATGTTTTCTAAGGTAGAATTGAGTTATTTAGAAAATGATTTATATTAAAATTCTGCATTTGATATGGACCAATGCTTCCTTGAGGAATATCCCCGCTTAAAATAAGGCTTGTAAAGTAAAGTGTATTGGATGCATGTTTCTTGGTCCGTCTTATCAATACGATTTATGGGTAACTTTCTATGGCTGCATCCGAGATCGTGCCAAAAAGTGAGGGTGTAGTTGATAAAACTTTATCCATGCCGGTTGTATATTGACACTAGACAAATTCAAGTGAAAGTGGAAATCCTGAACGTGCCAAAGCTGTCAGGACTACATCGGTAGCTTGAGTTTGTCATTGGCAAGTGAAGCCTTGATACGACTCATTGTGAACGTGCCAAAGCTGTCATAACGAGAAAAGGTCAGGACCAAAATCAGGAGTCACTGATGAGTGATTAACAATGAGTTGTCTACCTAATGAATATACGTAGGCGAGATCGTGCCAAAGCTGTGAGTCGAAATATATTCATGGGATCCTACTCTCACTATGAAATTCGATTTAATTATTAAATTCTCATTCTCCGTTGGGGATTACGGTATTACGTAAAGTAGTGGGAGATATTGTTGGGTTAAAAATCCATAACTAAAACAGTGTGTAATTTTATAGAATCTGCTGCTTTTTTTTCCTTTATTCTATATTGTTGATAGAATTATACTTCGAATCCACTGTATAGCATATTACTTGAATATGTTTTATGACTTTAATTATGGTTGCATATTTCTATAATAGATTCTAGAATGACAGTATACTTAGATATTGTTAGATTAGTCAAAACCATCGGGAACTTTGTTCCGATTTTCTTGAAAATCAAGATGGTTAGTGACTTAGTTACTAAGTCACGATAAGTAATCTAAATAGATATCTGTTTTAGGATATAATAGTCTAGAGAGAATAGTTTCTTGTGCGGTAAAAATTGACGTGAATTAGTTCATGTCTCGAGATTCTTGACTGGCATTAAGAAAACTCCATTAGGTATGTTGTTTATCTTATAATGACGTTTCTTGGCTTTATTGACTTTTAGAAGTCACATGTTTGACATAGTTTGCTAAATAATATTTTCAATTGTTGTGAATAATTGAAGGCAAATCATAAAGCTAAAGAAAGGAGATGTGTATAGTTGTGTATGGAGAATATCGATTCTCACAATACGACAACTGTAGGTATTGGATATCAGATCTCCCATCTAGTTATTTAAAATAATGTTTAATAACTGTTTTGATATTTGATATCAGAACTTGTGACTATTGGATAGTTACTTATTCTATATAAACAGTTGTTACATATTTTAATATGACTAGTAGTGTCATTAATGAAAAGATAAACATTAAGAAAATATTCGGTTAACTAAATAACTTAGAACAGTGCTTTATGATATTTTATCATATAAGCATAAGATGCTTATTCAGTATGGTAAATGATGGTTTGATACGAGATCACACCATATATCCCTATCCATTTAATGAATATTGTATTCAGAATGTGATTAAATCTCATTTACCCAATGATCGTCATTGGACCACAAGATTTATTAAACTAATACATTGGAAGTATGTAGTTTAATGAGTAGTAGTTTTGGGGATGAGTCTCAGGGTCGAGGGCCACATCGTCAGAGTGTGGAATGAATCCCAGGGTTGAGGCCCATGTCAGCAGTTTCAGAAATGAATCACAGGGGCGAGGCCCATATCAATATCAGTCTGGGGGCGAGGCCCATATCAATATCAGTCTGGGGGCGAGGCCCATGTCAGTATCAGTCACGGCCGAGGCCCACATCAGCCATCAGTTTGAGGATGATTCCCAGGGCCGAGGCCTACGTTAGTATCAGTTTCGGGATGAGTCTCAGGGCCGAGGCCCACATCAGCATCAGTTTGAGGATGAGCCCCAGGGCCGAGGCCTACATTAGTATCAGCTTCGTGGGATGAGTCTAAGGGCCGAGGCCCACATCAGTATCAGTTTGGGGATGAGTCCCAGGGCCGAGGCCTACATTAGTATCAGTCTGGGGGTGAGGCCCACATCAATATCAGCTTTAGGGAATTAATCTCAGGGCTGAGGCCCACATCAGTAGAATTTTGGAATGAATCCAGGGAATGAATCCCAGGGCTGAGGCCCACATCAGAAGAATTTTGGAATGAATCCAGGGAATGAATCCCAGGGCTGAGGCCCACATCAGAAGAATTTTAGAATGACTCCAGGAATGAATCCCAGGGCTGAGGCCCACATCAGAAGAATTTTGGAATGACTCCATGAATGAATCCTAGGGCCGAGGCCCACATCGTCAGAATTTTGGAATGAATCAGGGAATGAATCCCAGGGTCGAGGCCCACGTCATCAGAATTTGGAATGAATCCAGGGAATGAATCCCAGGGCCGAGGCCCAAGTCTTCAGAATTTGGAATGAATCCCAGGGACGGGGCCCACATCAGCATCAGTTTAGGGCGAGGCCCACATCAGCATCAGTTTGGGGCGAGGCCCGTATTAACATCAGTATCAGTCTTGCCGGGTATGGCATTCTGGGGGCGAGGCCCATATTAATCAGATCAGCATTGCCGGGTATGGCATTCTGGGGGGGCGAGGCCCGCATCACATTATATCAGTTCTGCCGAGAATGGCACTCCGAGAATGGAGATATAGTCCGAGAATGGACAGCTCGAGAATGAGCACGCGAGAGAATGGCACGCCGGGAATGGCACTCCGAGAATGGAGATATAGTCCGGGAATGGACAGCTCGGGAATGAGCACGCCGAGAATGGCACGCCATGAATGGCACTCCAAGAATGGAAACACAGTTCGAGAATGAACAAGCCGGGAATGGCACTCCAAGAATGGAAACACAGTTCGGGAACGAACAAGCCGGGAATTGCACTCCAAGAATGGAGCAAGGTTCGGAAATGGACCACATCATTATCAGCACGGTTCGGGAATGGACCATCTCTCATCAGCAACGGTTCGGAAATGGACCATTATCACATCTCACCGAAAAGGGCACCCCGAAAATGGAGCACGGTTCGAAATGGACCATCATCTCATCTCGCTGAAAATGGCACTCTGAAAATGGAGCACGGTTCGGAAATGGACCAAGGAAGGCCTAACCCATCAGAATATGATACATATACATGCATACATGCATACATATCACGTACATGCAATGTTTGTTTTGTGTTCGCAGGTTTGTCGCGGCAAAGACCATCTCATCAAATAATGGTTCAAAAATGAGCCACATTCTCACGCAGCACGGTTCGGAAATGGACCGCTACCACAACAGATGCTGAAAATGGCGCCCCAAAATGGAGCACACAAAGCAAAGGCCGAAAATGGCGTTCCAAAATGGAACACACACAGCAAATGCCGAAAATGGCGCTAAAAAATGGAGCACCCACAACAGACGCCTAAAATGGCACTCCAAAATGGAGCACCCACAACAGATGCCGAAAATGGCGTTCCAAAATGGAACACACAAAGCAAAGGCCGAAAATGGCGTTCCAAAATGGAACACACACAGCAAATGCCGGAAATGGCGCTCCAAAATGGAGCACACACACAAAAGATGCCGAAAATGGCACTCTAAAAATAGAGCACGGTTCGGGAATGAACCAGGGGTCGCAGCACCTCACCACCAAATCAACTCAACTCAACACATAGTAAGTCAAGTGGCAGCTGGCGAGCCAGGTAAGTGAAAATGCATTGCATAACTTTGATAGGATTGTCACTGTTGCACATTACACAAGTCCCATCAAAGTGGGGGCGACTGTAGGCACTGCATTTTTGCATATTAGTCCCTATGATGAGTCTCATTTGGAGGCACTACCTTTTAAGTCACGGAAGTCACGAGAAACGGACGTCGGAAGGAGAAATTCAGAATAAACAAGGTTTACTGTTTTCGTTCGTGCTGCGTTCGTTAATTCGTTCGAACTCCAAACAGATTGCGGGCGTTCGTACCACGTTCGAGGAGGCGTTCGAACGGTGTCGGTAATTCTGGTTTTGCTGCTAACCTCACATTAAGCCCGATTCGCCCAAGTCTTGGCCCACACGCCCAAGCCCACTTAAAACACATATTTAACACATGGTGAAATCAAAACAAATCTAAAAATCACATACCAAATTAAAAAGATGTCATGCCTAATTAAAATCAATCAACCAATTATATTCCCAATCAAATATATATTATTCCTAACTTAAAATATTGTATTCCTAAACCAAGCCAATCAAATATTCAACCTTCATAATCTAAACCAAATCAAATCCCTTGCTTTCCTTGTCCAACACCAAATCAAATCCTCCCTTTAATACCAAGATCCATTCCTTGTGAGACAAGGACAAGCCCTAGCTCTCTTCTATATAAACATGCACTAACCTAGCCACCTCTAGTCTCCAATCTCCCTAGTGCACGCCCATTACAAGAAAAGAAGAAAAGAATTTCCAACCATTTTCCCCTAGCTCATTCACGCAAGAAACACTCAAGCTTATGGACACAACTCTCTCTCACTCTCAATAACCAAAGATCACAAACCAAAGAACCCCCATTGCCTTGACCAAAATACATCCCGAACAGCCCCTTTACCTCATCAAAACAGCCCCCGAACCACACCATAACATCACCGAAAATCACACCCAAAACAGTAGCCAAAACATCCCAAAAACAGTAACTAAAATACAGCAGCAAAACAGTAGCAGCGGCAGTGAATCGGAGTCAAAAAAGCAGTAAAAGACGGAGAACGAAGACCCAAAACAGTAAGACAACGAACGAGAGCAGTGAACCAGTGAACCGGAAGAGTTGCGGAGCATCCACCCTTCCGACGACCGTACACCGTACTACCGAGAGACGACATAAAAGGTTAGACCTGAGGGCACCTTGTATTTATTATCTTTCATTTGTCTTTTATTTATTATCGCATGAGAGTCGTTTGTTGAGGCATGATGTGAACTTTAGATGAACGGAATGCGTGTTCTCTTTTGTGGTATATCGGATGGAAACCCGGACGTAAATTCCGTAGCCGAATCCGAATGGACGGTAGTGCGGTCTGTACTCGGGATACAACTCCACGTACCACTTGAGGGATACATGTATTTCATTTCATCCAAACTTGTATTTGAGCATGATGTAGTTAGCACGTTATTTATTTATTTAGCATGATTTAGCCCTTAGTATGTTAATCTTTATGCATGATTTAGGTGTCCATGTGATTAGATATGTCGTTGTTGTAATCTTGTTTGAATGCGATATCTAAAACCATATGAATGTATGCAATCTGCCAGTTCCTGTTCGAACGCGTCATCGAACGCAATTCGAACGCGAACCTTTTGTTTATCGTTCGAACGCGTTATCAAACGCTACTCGAACGCGCATGCATTTTGTGTCATCAGGTCTGGTCCTGTTCGAACGCGTTATCAAACGCTACACGAACGCGAACCTTCTGTTTATCGTTCGAATGCGTTTACGAACGCTACACGAACGCGCACACACTGAACTGAGTCTGTCTTATCATATTCATGCATAATTGCCTCTTGGTTGATCTCTCTTGCATTATGTAGCCAATCATATTATTTGTATTCCTGCATATATCCATTCGATGTATTCATGAGATAGTATTCAAGCATGATTAGGTTGTTCTTAGTTTTCCATATCATATGATTGAAATATGTTCATGAGATTGCCATGTGATGTTGCATGTTGTGATGAACTTGTTGATGTATGCATGTGAATTTAGAAGCATGATACTATTGGAAATAAGTGTTACTTAGACTTGATTAAATTATTACATAAATCCTTTCATTACAAGTGACATAAGTAAGAGACCATTCTGAACCCAACGGTTTGAGGTCTTCCCTTGCGAGGGGTGAGTGCGGCCTTAAATCTCATTGTCCCGGTTCACACCGGGTGGCGACTCCATGTTATTTCGTACTTCCCAACTAGGCCGCGAGCCTAGAACAGCGTCGCCCAGGTTCTGTTGTCTACACATATGAATTTGAAGTTCTCATCTATATCCATTGTATAATGTGGATAGCCTGTGATGGAGGGATTAGACGTATGCGATGATCTCGACTCGCATAGTTCAAAGAGATTATCTGTAATCGTCATAATTTACGAGTGGATGAATTATGATTACGGAATTGGATTATGTGACGGATATACATGAACTTAGAGAGTCCCACAATATGAAGTGTACTCGTTGAGCACTTGGGCAACGCATTATGAGTAATACTGATTATTTATAATATTTTATCGGATTAAATTAGTTAATTCGAATCGTTTAATCGGTAAACGAATTTGCACATGCATGAGTATTTTTGATCGTTTTAATGTGTATTTGTATTTGATACATAATTAGATTAGATATACATTAATTGATAAATTATTTATTGACACATGTAAAGTAAATAATAATAGTTATTATTAGTGTAATGTTTGACTTTTATTATTTGGCTTATATGTATAAAGTGATTTTAATTATTTAAAATATATATAAATGTAATATATGTAAAGTATATATATGAAATGTCATGTGTCATTATCATTTACCAAATTTTTTAATTAATTAAAATTAGTTTATGAATAACCAAAACACCCTCCCACCTAATGTCACTACCAAAATAAAAAGCCAAAGTGTTTCTCTTTCTCTTGGAAGTGGGGTGGACGAAATGAACTCCATTTTTGGAGCATCAAAATGTGTTTTAGAGATTGAGAGAAAATGATGAGTCAAGAACAAAAGATGAAGAATTTCTAAATATTACAAGGTAATCTCTAACATTCTTAACTTAGAAATTATTTCTATTATTGTTCTTGAGCATCTAGAAATGTTCTAGGGTTCTTTTGGTCTTTAATTTTGGGGCTTTTTAATTTGGATGATGGATTGAGTGGCTTTGAGCATGTGTAAATATAATTTGAATTAAATTAGTGTAATTTGTGTTCAATTTATTATTCGACAACTTAGTGGTCATTCTGGAGTGTAATGACCACTCTAATTATGCCTAGAATTGTTCTAGAGTTCTTATTTTGTGATGTCTTTGAATGGGTGTTAGCTTAATGAGATTAATCTTGTGAAAATTGGATTTAAAACATGAATTAGAGAATATTTTGTATTATGTTTCATATCTAAAAATTCTGAATTTTTTTGATGAAAAATATGTCATTTGGATGTGTTGGATATGTATTGGGAGTTAGGATAATTTCTGGAAATTGTTTCGGAGTGAAAATAAGCGAAAACGGTGAAAAATGACGTTACCGGGTGAGTTTTGAGCTTACCGGGTAACAACATTACCAAGTAACTGTCTAGGCAGCCCATGAACTGTCCAAATACTATTTGGACTGACCTGGGCAGTCCCGTGTGGTCTCGATTGGTCAGTTCGTCTAGAAACGTGTTTTATGCTATTTTGCGGAAAACCGTTTTCGTAAAATTTTCCTAATATTTTAATTATTAATTAAGTTATTATTTGATATCGAATAATATGTTTAGGTGAAATATGAATAAATTATAGATATAGGATATCATATAATTTATTCGATAAGTTTAATTTTTTTTAAATTTACGATTTCGCCCGAACCTCGCTTCCTCAGCATATGACCCCTACAAAATGGTATTAGAGCAGGTATGATCCTACATCCATCACATATTTCATGCTTGATATATGATATGTAATCCAATTTTGATATTTGCACATGCTTGTAAGCTAGATGTTTCTTGACTTTTCGGTTCTACGCTAACGGGAAACATAATGGAGATTTAATGGTTAAGTTAAGTTATGGTTTCCCGAGTAAGATTAAATTATTGAGAAATTGATCTAGATTAAATATCTACATTTCATGTAGAGTAAACCCCACTTTAGGAATATCCCTCATTAATAAGGCTTTATAGTAACTAGTATTAGAAATACTTGTTTCTTGGTCCACCTTGTCAGTACAGATGCGAATGATTTCCTGATACTGTAGCTGTATCGTGCCAAAACTGTACAGTTATGGCTTATGGTAGTTCATTTGCGTCGGTAGAACTTATATGATAATAGGCAAATTCGAGTGAAAGTGGAAATCCTGAATGTGCCAAAGCTATCAGGACTACATTTGTTGCTTGAGTTTGTCATTAACAAGTGTAGCTTTGATACGCCTCATGTGAACGTGTCACAGCTGTCACAACGAGAAATGGCCAGGACTAAAATCAGGAATCATAGTGAGTGTAATTGACAGTGAGTTGTCTACCTGTGAATATATGTTGGCAAGAACGTGTCAAAACTATGAGTCGAAATATATTCATGGGGTCCACTTCTCATATGGAATTCGATTTTATTATTGAATTCCCGTTTTCTATTGGGGATTGCGATATTACGTAAAATAGTGGGAGACACTACTAGATTAAAAATCCATAACTAAGGTAGTGTATAATGTTATGAAAATTATCTGCTATTGTTTTCCTTATTCTGTCATGTAGATAGATTTTGACTTCTAATCCACTGCATGTATATTTGATATATATTTTCTGACTTCACTTTTGGTTATAGATTTCTAGAATAGGTTCTAGAGTAGACTAGTTTAGGATATTATTTTTAGAGAGAATAATTTCTTGTGGTGTAAAGATTGACATGAATTGGTTCATGTCTCGAGATTCTTCATTGGCATTAAGAAAAATCTCATTAGGTATTTGTTTATATGATAATGATGTTTTTTGGCTTTAGTGACCTTTAGAGATCACGTGTCTTACACTGTTTGCTAGTCAATTATTTGCAACTGTTGTGAATAGTTGAATGCAAATTAGAGAATTAAGAATGAGATGTGTATAGTTATGTGTAGAGAATATTGATTCTCACAACACGACAATTATAGGTATTGGATACCAAATCTCTCATCTAGTTATTTAAAATATTGTTTAATGACTGTTTTGATATTTGATATCAGAACTTGCGACTATTAGATAGTTACTTATTCTCTACAAATAGTTGTTACATATTTTAATACGACTAGTAGTGTCATTGACGTAGAGATAAATATTAAAAAATATTTTTGGTAATGTAAATAATTTAGAATAGTAGTTTATGAAATTTTATCACTTAAGTATTAGATATTTATCCCGCATGCTAAATGATGGTTTGATACGATATCACACCACATATCCTTATCCATTTAATGAATATTGTATTCAGGGAATGAGATTTTAACCAATGTTCGTCATTGGACCAAAGATTTATTAAACTAATATATTGGATGTATGTAGTTTAATGAATTATAAATTACCTTGGATAATTTTCTTTACTTCCTAACTTAGTTAATGAGTGGTCATGACTTAGTTACGCGTTTCTGAAAGAACACATATTGAACGTCTTGAAAGGTTTGAGACCTTTCAATCTATTCTGATGAAATGTGGATCGAATATTTTGACTGGTTCAAAGATTTTCAATCTAAAGTTTTAAAAACTGTATCTTTAAAATTCATTGCGAGTCTTTGAATTGTTTAAGGATGTTTGATATGATCAAACATGTGAATTAAGGGTAATTAAATCTAAGATTATTTAATTAATATGATTCTTACTCAATATCATTCTTCTACGATTCCATTGTGATGGAATTTGTGAGTGGTATGATTCAAATCTTATATGATTTGATTCGTTTTATATTAAGTATTATCGAATTAGTTTCGATACTCTTGGGGATATGCTCCAGAAGTACTAAATCATCTTTTTGATTAAGGTTCCATTGGTTTCTATAGTTAGGTATACGATATGTATAAGTAGAAAATTTGAATCTTGAAAATTTTGAGATTTAATTTTTTCTTTTATATAACAGTTATACAATTAAAAGAACTTGGGCCTCGTAGGTATGAGTAAAAATTTCTCATTTATTCTATTTAATAGAATCTTATATTCTATTTGATAGAATATATTTTTTGTGATCCCAAGTAACAAAAATGGTTTTATTACTTGGTGTGTAACATCGGATGTTGACTATTGTAGAAAAGACTTGACTTATTGAAGTCAAATGTGAGAATGATGAACTGTAAAATGGAACCACATAATTAATTAGATAAAATTACCCTTGGATGTCTTCCATATAAGTCCAATAGGATGTCAGAATCATTTGCGAAGTATTCGACACTTAATGGTTTTGTTGTTTTCTTAATGAAGAAAAATTATCCTATAACTTATAGTGGGAGTGATATATGATATCGATCCCGTAAGTTAGCAATGAACCATAGATATAAACTTATTATTAGCTTACTATAATCAAGTTTTGAACTTGATTGAGCTTTTGTTATGAATTGTTCATATAATATGTAAATGATTTGTGCAGCGAAAGTGAATTGAGCTTAATAAATGTTTGAGTTTTATAATATGATAGTGACAAAGGTTATACTCGACAATCTATTACATATTCTGGGGAAACTTGTCTTTAGTCGAACTAATTGAACAATTAAATATTTGTTGGTTAATGTTAATATTAAAATGTACATTTTAGCTAGGAATGCAAAGTGGCATTTCTTAATGGTTTCTTCGGAGAAGAGATCCATTGGGATTTCTTTGTTTGAAGAGTTCCGTTGAGAAATGACATTGTAGTTTGTATTCTACTAAGATCACAGTTTGATATGTTTTCTTATAGAGCCTATTGCAGAGTTAGAGAGCTTTCTGGATATGTGTGTTCTCTAATTTTGACATGGTTCATATTGTCTGATTCTATCAAAGCGTAGAGAATACATATGTGATAAAAGGGGTGGTAAGAGCATATAAATTTATTCGTAATGTTATATATCATAACAATATTTTCATTATTAAGGTAATAATGAGATATTTGTGAGGTAAATGCTTTACCTGTGTCTTCTTATCTCTGTGAATACAGTAGGAGTAGTCTCTATTATATTTGATATAAAGTTTTATATTTGATATAGTATTAAGAGACTTGTGAGATACTCATATTAATCATGCATTAGATATGATCTAATAAAAGACACAACATGACTATATGTGTGAAAGTTAGTGTCACTGTTGGACAGTTAGTGTGTCTCTTAGATATAATATTCATCTTTCATAAAGGATGATTCCTTAGTCAAAATAGAAATTGATTAGAATGTCTAGTCAATCTTATGCATCATATGATGATGGCATAATGAATATTGTATTATGTACGATTAAAAATATCAATTTAGTCGTAATTGTTGTTAGTTATTCTGATATATTGTAGACCATATGATGAAACTTGAAACATGTTCTATGGTATCTTTGAGATATTAAGAACGAGTTTCTTATTCATTGAGATTATAGTCTGCAACCATTAGGGTCAAATTAGATTTGAGTCTAAATATGACGTTAGATGGTTTACATCATTTAGAGTCAGAAAAGATACAGTGGAGGTGTCACAATTGATTCCACTGTGCGAGTGGAATTAATTGTAACTTATAAAGTATTGACTTATGAAGTTTCATAGTGACCTTGTATATTATGAGTTTTGGTATTAGTGTTGTGTTTGCGGTTGTGTATATAGTATTGTGGATTTTATCCTTAAATATTTAGAAAACTCAGTAGCTGTAGCATATTATTGATGTCGCATCTGAGTCATATTGATGTAGAACCTAGGTTCTACAAAATATGAATGATGATGGCAAATAGAAATATTTGGGATTATTGGATAAACTCAGAATGTAATAGCGGACCTACTCACTTATGCCTACCTCTTGAGTGTTGGGTGAGCTCTTAAGGGCCATGCGTATACGATACACATTAAGATATGTATATGATATCATGGATTGGCACTAGTGCAAGTGGGAAAAATTGTTAGGGTTTGTGCTCGGAGCGCCAATTCGGATCGTATTTATGTCTGGTTCATGAATACGAATAATTCATTTTCCATAATATTACATATTTATGCTAGCACCTCTTGTCTTATGTATATATATATATATATATATATATATATATATATATATATATATATTCGATCTAATTTGATAGATTAAAACTAAATCTGGTTTAAGTCATATGTATATATTAGATAAAGACCCGATGATTTACAACGTAGTGTGCAGTTACAACATAGGTTGTAATTGAAATTGAGAAGCGACATTATAAGTTGTATATTCTCAAATAAAGTTCCTAGTCAAGATTTATTGACATGGGTTTGTTAGTAAAAATCCGCTGAGACAATACATATTGTATATCGAGACTTGGTATGATGGTTTATCCCAGTGACTAGACTTATATATACATGTAGGTGTTTATTCGATAAACACTGAATGACTCACTGAAGATTTCCTAATGGATGGTACACCAACGTTAATAAGAATCTTCTCGAGTTGAGTAGCATATTGGTCCTTAGACTTGAGATACCACGGTGGATATATGAGTTATCTCCACACTTTGATGACAGTCACATCAATGACCTATTTATGTCAAACTTTTGCCTGTTCATAGGGTATGGACTGATACTCATAATATTCGGTGTGTATCAAGATAGAATCTATATGTCATGTGTACATGACATAAATATCATGCACGTGTTTACGATCCGTTAAATCCATGGTTGTGGTACACTGCAAAAGCGAGTTTCGAGTGTTATTTATAGATCTTAAATTTATAAGTTGACTATATTATACCTTAGGGATTTGACGTTCTCATCTATATCCCTGGTATAATATGGATAGCATGTGACGAATGAATTAGACGTATGCGATGATCTCGACTTGTATAGTTCAACTAGATTATCCGTAGTCGTCATAATTTACGAGTGAGTGAATTATGAACACGAAATTGAATTCTATGACAGATATACTTGCACTTAGAGAGTCCCACAATATAAAGTGTACTCGTTGAGTACTTAAGCAACGTATTATGAATAATACTGATTATTTATAATATTTTATCGGGTTAAATTAGTTAATTCGAATCGTTTAATCGGTAAACGAATTTACACATTTCAGGGTATTTCTTATCGTTTTAATGTGTATTTATATTTGATACATAATTAGATTAGATACACATTAATTGAAAAATTATTTATTGACACATGTAAAATAAATAATAATAGTCATTATTAGTGTAATATTTGACTTTTATTATTTGGCTTACATGTATAAAGTGATTTTAATTATTTAAAGTATATATTAATGTAATATATATATATATTATATGAAATGTCATGTGTCATTGTCATTTACCAAATTTTTTAATTAATTAAAATTATTTTTATGAATGACCAAAACACCTTCCCACCTAATGCCATTACCAAAATATAAATTCAATGTATTTCTCTTTCTCTTGGAAGTGGGGTGGACGAAGATGAACTCCATTTTTGGAGCTTCAAAATGTGTTTTAGAGATTGAGAGAAAATAATGAGTCAAGAACAAAAGGTGAATAATTTTTGAAGATTAAAGGTAATCTCTAACATTTTTAACTTAGAAATTATTTCTATTACTGTTCTTAAGCATCTAGAAATATTCTAGGGTTTCTTTTGGTATCTAATTTTGGGTTTTTTTAATTTGGATGATGATTTAGGTGGTTTTGAGCATGTGTAAATATACTTTGAACTAAATTAGTGTAATTTATGTTCAATTTATTATTGGACAACTTAGTTATCATTCTAGAGTGTAATGATCACTCTTATTATGCCTAGAATTATTCTACAGTTCTTCTTTTGTGGTGACTTTGAATGTGTATTAGCTTAATGAGATTAATCTTGTGAAAATTGGATTTAAAACATGAATTATGGACTGTTTTGTATTATGGTTCAAATCTGGAAATTCTGAATTTTTGGTGGTGAAAAATATGTCATTTGGATGTATTGGATGTGTATTGGGAGTTATAATTATTTTCGAAAATTGTTTCAGAGTGAAAATAAGTGAAAATAGCGAAAAACAGCTTTACCGGGTGAGTCTTGAGCTTACCGGGTAACGGCGTTACCAAGTAACTGTTTAGGCAGTCCATGAATTGCCCAAATACTAGTAGGGCTGACCTGGACAGCCCCGTGTGGTCTCAGTTGGTCGGTTCGGCTAAAAAAGTATTTTTATGCTATTTTGTGAAAAATCATTTTCGTAAAAATTTTCTAATAATATTATTATTATTAAAATAAGTCGTTATTTGATATCAAATAGTATGTTTAGGTGAAATATGAATAAATTATAAATATAAGATATCATATAATTTATTCGGTAAATTTAAAAATTTTAAATTTATAATTTCGTCTGAACCGCACTTCCGCAACATATGACCCCTATAGAAACAAATCAAGAAAGATAGGCAGTATTGATCTTAATCAAATTCATCATATACAGAACATATATAAAGGCAAAACAAGTAACGTTAACTTCCTAAAATTTCTCTAATCATGAGGTAAAGATGGTTGTTTCAATGATGTAGGTTATCTGGGGGAATAGAAACAACATGCTCTTCAAAGAAAAGGCTTTGGACATACAACAAACAATTGCTAGGGCAGAAATCATTGCTGAATGGTCTGCAGGTTTCGAGAATCAACGCACAATTTTGGCTTCTGGGATACCTACTGCTGAGAAGAATCAATGGCTTCCCCCTCCTCAGGGCTATTTCAAGGTTAATGTGGACGCATGTTTAAAATCTGATGGAAACAAAGTAGGACTCGGAGCAGTGTTCAGAGATTCTTTAGGTAAAGTGGTTGGAGTGGCTGTCGAAAACAATTTTTTCTTTGATGATATGGAAAGAGCGGAGGCTCAAGCTATCAAGCTTGGTTTATCCTTGGGTAAACAGACAGGATTCACACCTCTTATCATTAAATCAGATGCGATGACGGTGGTGGAGCTCATCAAAGGTACTATCCAAAGCAAAAA
The DNA here is from genome assembly GCA_019454045.1 of Zanthoxylum bungeanum. Lineage (NCBI taxonomy): Eukaryota > Viridiplantae > Streptophyta > Magnoliopsida > Sapindales > Rutaceae > Zanthoxylum > Zanthoxylum bungeanum. Next base: position 15,193 of record SKCR01004107.1, on the reverse strand, counting down.
AGAGATTCACTGGATTGTTAAAGAGATATGGGATATAATTAAGACTATGAATGATGTTGTAATTCAGTTTTATCCTAGAGCTTGCAATAGAGCGGCTCATGCTTTAGCCAAATTGGCTTGTAACTACCCAATTCAGGGCTTTTGGAAGGTGGATATCCCATCTATTATTATTATTTGTACTTTAACTGGTTTGCTATAATATTTTTTCACTTTTCCTGTCAAAAAAAAAAAAAAAAAAAAACTTCCTAAAATTTCTCTAACCACTTGCCGAAAATCCTACAACTGACTTGATCACTAGTACTAAAGATAGATACACACATATATAGGGGTGGCCGGCGGTTTGGTTCGGTTCCGACTAAATGTGGAATCGGAACCGAACCGTTCAGTTCCGGTTCCGGTTCAGGTTCCATTTGGTTTTTTTTTTTAATAAAAATTTGAGATTAATAAAATAAAATAATTTAAAATTATGAATTTGAATTTATATAATGAACTTACATACATAATTACATTAAATTATAAATAAAATTCTTATCATTTTTCATTTTTATTAAAAATTAAATTAAAAAACGGTTTTGAACCCTAGGGTTCCAACGTTTCCAACCGGAACCTTACTGTTCCGATTAGAACCGTTTGGTACCGCTGGAACCGTTCGGTTCCAACCGGTTCGGTTAGGGTAAGAATCATAACCGAACCGGTCATATTCTGATTTGGTTCCGGAATCGGTTGGAAGTTGGAACCGGAACCTTTCCGGGTCTACACATATAATATAAGATGCACTAATTTTAACAATTCGAAGATAGAGAACAAACCATTCAAGACCCCGCGTTAATCCAGTCACCCTCCAACCAATCCGGATTCCAACCCTTTCCAAAATGCAGGATTAATTTTATATATATATATATATATATCTATTTTAACATCCAACCCGCCGGTGTAAAAGATAATTTCGCTGAAATGAAAACAGAATAAACTTGTTTCGTTAGTGCTGTGATATATGTGGATTTGACAAAACAAGAGAAAAAGGCCAGCAGCTAGGATCGTCTTGTTAATAGAAGCATAGCTTAGTGGGTGTGGGGCAGGGGGTGAGATCCTTAAGGGAAAAAAAATGGCAAGCTCAACGAGGACGACGACAGCAAGCAGCAGAGAAGGAACAGCTAAAGCTATGGTGTTTGATAAGATTTCTCAGACCATTCAGTCCACTTCCAATCTTCTTCACCTCATGCAACAGTCCTCTCCATCTCAGGTTTTTAAAAAAAAAATTTTATACAGAACCCAACATTTTATTCTTTTTCTGGGTAAATTGAATTCTATAGTTATTGGAATTTCGTTCTTTTTTTTTTTTTTTACTTTATCATTTTTTGGTAACAAATTTTAATTCATGGGTTTGTTTCTGTGAATTTTGTACGTTATTGTGTTTCAGACATGGCCACGCTGCTGAAATGGTTTTATAAACTCTTGTGATTAACTGATTCCTGTTTTATGGTTTTCATTGGAGTCATTGTTAGTTACCCATATTAGTGAAACACGGATCAATGTGAAGCGATCTGTCCTCTAGCAAAATATTGTCCACTTCGGAGATCCAGGGTGACCCGACCCCTTAAGGTTTTGTCTAGTCTAAGGAAGGTCACAATCGTTGGCCCCTAGAGGTTTTGTTTTTGGTAGTCTAAGAATGTCAAACAATGAGTCTCCGTTTAGAATTAACTCTGATAATTTTAATTCTAGAGAATTTAAGTAAACTTGCTTTGGAGGAGTTGTGCATACATATTATTTCCAAGACTCTGGTGGTTCTGACTCGATTTATGTTGATTTGCTAGATATTCGCCATCGCTATATGTTTATGTATAAGTGAGGCAAATTAAATTTTGGCATGTTGGCAGGTACAGTCCTTCTGTTAATTAATTTTTTTTAAAAGACGTCATTGAATCTACGGCATACAAGCACAATGGATGAATTATGACTATCCATCAAAAAAAAAAAAAAGGATGAGCCAGTGTACGAGGCTTCCCAGATTGTAGGCTCTAGCAAGTAGGCTGTTGTCTATGTATATTACCTTTGTAATGGCTCATTCTTACCCAAATGCTTTGTTTGCACAAACTGAATACTTCATGGGAATGTCTTGTTACGATATATTTGGTGTGTCGTGTGACATTTCCAGTTGACCCTATGTGACTTTGCTGTTCTGGTCTGGTTGGCATGGTCTCTCATATACTCATCCTTTTCCTGATTTGCAGGTTCAACTGATGAAGCTCCCGAAAAATCTTTTGGTGAAAATCTCCACGATCAAGAATACAGGGCAAGTATGTAGACTCTCTGAAAAGTACTCTTGTATGCCAGATATCCCTTACAAGCCTTTTAATGCCATCCCTTTCTGACAGGTACTAGAGCAGATGCCTCATGTGATTTCCTTCCTAGATGCACATGTGGAAAATGGATTACAGAGGTTCTGTTTACATAATCCTTCCTTGTTTAGATCATTGCTGATATTCAACAGGCCTGCTTTTTTTCATATATAAAAAATTTGCTGAAAGCCTCTTTCAGTTTACAGAAACACATTGGTGTTTCCTCAGGTTGCGAATTTGATATTTCTTGTGTTTGTGTAATGGTGGAATTCACTAAGCTGGAAACTTTTGAAAGTCATGTGAAGTTCTGTGGAGATGATACAAGTCTGTGACATAATAATCAAACAATAATGTGACAAATAACGATGAATGCAACTTAGGGAATTCATTCCAACTTCATGGTGCCGTCTTCAAAAAAGAATCTCTGCATCTTCTTTTTTCTTATTTGAGTTACAAATTTTCAGTGTCCCTTATCTCAGAACTGTTTCCCAGCAACTTGCAAATGCTGCCAGCTTAGTTCTCTCTCTCAAGCACGTCTGGCTCAAAAGGTATAAGCTGCATCTTCTTCTCAGTTAGAGATGCTTCTGCCGATGATTCGTTATCGATTTCCTACATAATGATTGCTTCTGACACCCAGTATTCAAACTGATATTTCTTTGTTTCACATCACAGGAACCTAAGATAGCAGCAAATCAACCTCCTGAGGTGAATTGACATGTGGAGCTACTCTGCAGAGTGTATTTTTATCACACTCAATGTTCCAAAAAAATGCTAGGCAGTAGGTGTACGGTGGGGGAGTGCCTAATCCTTCGAGGCGCCGCCTAGAAGGATAAGTTAACAACCTAGACGACCGTTTAGAACCACCTGACCCGCCTAGAACTATCTAGCAACCGTTTTCATGCATAATCGGAACGTAGAAGCACCGCCTAGCGCCTAGGCTGATCACGCTAATCCTAGTACTTCGAAGTGATATGTCTCTAATCATATTCAATTCATTGCAGGAACCTTCAGCAAAGGATTGAATTCATAAGACATAGTCAGTTGCATCATCTTTGATGGTAAGAAAAAGGTATGGTCCATCTTGTACAAAAATGTGGAATAGGCATGTGGTCCATTTATTCTCTAATTGACTTCATGTAACCTTTCCCACGCAACTGACTTCAAATGGAAATTAAGTATCTCATTTTGCTTTGAACTTTGGTAGATGCTTCATTTTCTGGTCATTTGCTGCGTGAAACATGCATTCAATTGATTGACAAAGGCTTCTATCGAATCTCTGACTGGGGTTTCTGCGTGTAACATATATGCACTTTGGGTCTTTAACCTTTTTTTTTTTTTAATCATCGCCGACCTCACTTAATAAGAAAAAGGTTTTTGTTTGATTTGTATAAAAATATAGGAAGCAAAATCCAAAACAATGTTTTAAAAAAATACATACAAATCTTATTCCTTAATAAATTTTATTATTTTGTACTGGAAAAATATAATTTAGTATGTTTGTTTTATAACATGTAATTTCTAAGAAAATAATAATATTATTCATTTAATTGTTAAAAAAAAAAAAAAAAAAAGGTTAAGAAATAGGTGGTTGTATGACTTTTTTTTTAAAACACTAGATGGTTTTATGTCAATTTCCCTAACATTGGGGTCAAATAATTGGTTTCCCAAATCTTAGTAGTTAAAACAAATTAGTTTATTAGCAAGCTCATGTTCATGTAACAAAATGTTAAATTAATCAGTTGCAAGGAAAATTAGGATTAGGAAAAACCATTAATGAATTTCTAATAGTTTAATCACCTTATCTCATGCAAATGTGGAGTGATTATCTTTCCATTAATTTTTTTCTGAATTTGTTAAGAAGAAGTCATCATAGGAGAAGAAATGTCAAATTCTGCAAGTTCATGCATATGATTTTTGGACATAAATTCCTTGTCTTTTGTGATTGGAAACCAAAAAAAAAAAAAAATCACATTTATATTGGTTTACCTAATACCTATTATTAAATGACAAAAAATTATATTGGTTTACCTAATACCTATTATTAAATGACAAAAAATTAAGTCGTTTTATAACGAGAGATCTCAATTAAGAAATAAGTAAAATCACCAAAAAAAAAAAAAATACAAATTTTAATGCGCTAAAAGATAAATAATAATATAACAGTCATATATATGTTGTCAAATATTGTGATATAACGGTTTCATTATTTTAATGCTAGTGCCATATATTATTTATACAAATTAATTTGTAATAGAAAGAATTTCTTTTTCTTTTTTCATTTTCCACCAAAATTTGAACACAGAATTTCATTTTCATAGTCCAAAGAATCATACCTTAAAAAAAAAAAAAAAAAAAAAAAAAAAAAAAAAAAAATCCAAAGTTCAAACCCACAAAAAAAGTACCAGGAGGAATTGGGACCTCCATGGCTCCATCTCCAGCCATCAATTTTATGTAGAAAAATCATCACACAACTTAACGTAGGGTTCATTGGTTCTTTTTTAATTAATAATGAATAATGATATAGTGCTGATCTGAGTTTATATAAAATATCAATTAAAATGATTTCATATTAAATAAATCATGACAATTGATTTAAAATTCAATATAAATATTTTAATTTTAACTCGTTAAACTTTAAAATTCAAGCAATTCAGGCCCTTAATAAATGAGAGGGTATATATTTTTTTTTCTTCATTTTTAGAGAGGATTTTCAATTAAATTTTAACTCAAACTTCTGATCCTTTTATCAATTTTTTTTTTTTTTATATGCAATGTAAGATTATAAACAAATTCAAATTGTCCCATATTGTGACCAAATTCATAGCGTACACACATGGCACTTGCCACAATGAAGGGACAATAACAATCACTTTAATTTATGGTCGTTTGATGATGTATTTTTCTTTATAGTCAAAAATAAATTATATCCTACAATTCAATTTATAAAGCATATGAACATAGTCTTATTATAAAACATGAGTTCAATGCACATAGATAAAAAAAATATGTCAAGAAGAACAATCTTTTTCATAAATAAAAGAAAGAAAGAATCCAAATGTTCTTTTTCATATATAGTTAAATGACTTTTACAAACCCAAATGGAGAAAATTGACTATTAGAAAGACTTTTCAAAGAATAGGAACCCTAATTTATTTATTTCCAAACAAGATACATAGGGATGTTCGCTCAAGAATATGTAACTTACAATTTTAAAAAATGATTATTTGGATTGTGAGAAGAGGATGAAAGTGTAGTAAAAATGAGACAATATCTATTGAAAACGAGCCTTCCAAATTAGAGGGGTTGGGATGGAACATAATTTTTAAAAAAAATAATATTATATGTGAAGATGAATTTGCCCATTAAAAAATAGTATTAAAATATTTATTTTTTATACTCTTAGAAAAAAAATGATATATTTGTCTTTAAAACCTATCTAAGTTACATTCCATTCCATTCCATTCCATTACTTTTTTTAACAAATAATGTTTTAAAATATTATATTATAAGCCTATTCTTTTTATCCAAGTAATATTATGATATATTATTCTTCATTTCATTCCATTACGTTATATTAATTTACATTTCATTATAAACCTTTTTTTTTTCATTAATCCAAATATAGCCTAAGCAATATATGAACATGAACATAGATAAGACACACAAATACTAATAAAACACATAGAAAAGAAAATACTCCTATAACCAATCTTAATAAAATACAGACCAAAAAATGACATAAAACTCCTAATGTCATGATATGAAAATAAAAGGGATTATACTGTGTCTTTACTAAAACATAATTTTTAATTTTTTAATTAATAATAAAAAATCACAATTATTAATTATAATTTTCTTTTTTTAAAAAAAAAAAAAACAGAGGTTTATAAAAATTAACATCATAAAATATTTTAAAAAAACTAATAAAACATACCTATATTTTAACTATAAAATAAAATTACATACCAATTTAACAATAACATTATTTATTTACCACAATTTTTTTAATCACAATAACATAGAACTTAATAAGCCGCCTCCCCTTAGATATATAAATACGAAAATCTAAAACGTCAAGGGGAGCAAAGAAGCAACAAAGCAAGTGGGAAGCTCTCCTCTCACCTCACAGTAACCACAAAACAGAGAGAGAGAGAGCCGAAACAGCTGCGCTGTGAAGCCGCTCGCTCGCTCGTAATTTTATTTTTTTGATTTTAGAAACTGATAATAATGACGTCAGTGACGCTGCCACCACCTTCACAATCTTCTTGTTCGTCGCCTTTGTTTTCTCGCTGTTCTCTCAGTAACCCAACAACTCTCTCTTTCAGAGACTCTCGCTCTCGAATTCACGCCTCCAACGCCGTTGTAAGCAAACCCATCTCTCTCTTTTTTTTCATTTTGAAGTATATAATGGCGTAGCCACAACATTGATTTTAGCAGGGCAAATCAAAATTATCTAATTAACAAATTAGACTTTTCATTAATTTATATGACACGTTTTAATAAATTTTCGGATTGAGCGGGTAGGCTGTATGTGGGTGTGGCTCCACTAAGGCACTAAGTATATAATTTTTGTTTTACTTTGATGCTGCTGCTGCTGCTGTTGTTGTTTTTGTTAATGGTGTAATCGGAATATTGATTCATTTGGGCAAAATTTGATTTTTGCAAAAACTGTTAGTTGGGCAAAGCAAAATTATCTCATTAGTAAAGCGGACTTTTCTCTTATTCATAGGACATCTTTTTAACAAAATTTCGGATTGAACTCTTAGTGGCTTTGTGACTTTGTTGTTGTCGTTTTGCTCCTATGCAAGAAATACAATTTGTTTTTGTTTTAATGTGGTAGAGATGTGACATGCCGGAGCCATTGAATTTTCCGAATGGGAAGCCAAATATTCCTATTATTAATGAACGGATGCTGCCCAAATTTTTGGAAACGGAGCGTATTGGGAAACCCACTAACAGAACTAATAACAGGATCAAATTGTTCACTGGCACAGCCAATCCTGCACTTTCCCAGGTATTTTATTATTTGCTTTCACTTTAAATTCCCTTGTTTCGTGTTTGAATAGTGAATTCAATGCATGTTGATGATGAGTCTGTTTTATATGGTGTGAAATTTTATGAATTTTCTGTTGCTGGCAAATGTTTACTCGTTTTGTGGTTTTATTCCCCTTTTGATTAAATGCTCCTTATAAAGCAGACTTACCCGGATTTCGTTCTAGCTACAAGCTGCCAGAACAAACTGTCTAAAATCATCCGAGTGATATTATTGGAAAAAGAATTAATAGTTCCTGCAATTAAGTGAATTTGGTTAAGTGGCAAAAAAAAAAAAAACTCCCCCACCTCTCTATTATAGATGGAGTTATCGTTCACTTTAAATAGCGCCTCGTGTCAATTATGTTATTTTTAAAGTCTTTTTTCTTCTCATTCTGAGAGATGCTATAACAATTCTTTTAACTTTTTAAGAATTTACATAATTGTTCATTATCCTTTCGATTTTCTAGTGTTCAAGGAAGAGTTGCTTTCAAAGCATGTTACACCTTGGTTTTAATAGTTTCCATTCCTTAATTTTCAAGTGGATTTTTCTTTCTTCTTTTTTTCAATTTCCAAGATGCCATTTAAAATTCACAGTTTTACTGGTTTTCAAATGGAATAATTTCTTCATATTCATACATCCCTTCATCTTTATTACTAGGATTCAGCTCTAGTCATTGATGTTTATGGTCAGTTTTGATAGTGTTCCTATTCTTCCTTATTTCATATTCTCATGAAGCATATCATTAACTGAATGTTTTTTTTAACTGAAGGGAGAAAGTATAATAACTTGTTATTTATGTTACCATCAGTATGAGATGATTGAAAAACCACTCAAATTCTTGGATATACCTAACACTATTAATCTAAAAGCATCAAATTCCTGCTTTGTATATAAACCAGTATGCCCATTCTTTATTGTGTAAAACTATCTGAGTTGTTTGCCTTTTTTTATGCTTTACTTTTTCTGCCTAATCCTTTTTTGGACAATGTTGACGAATTCAGCTGTGGGATCAAATTGGAAATACTCTTTTGTTAAACTGTTATCAACAAAACTACTTACGATCTTTTATACATTCAAATTCAATGCTTGCCTGTAACCCTTGTAGGCTAATTTTAGCTTTTCACAACTCATACCGTCAGGCAATGTTGGCGGGCACATAAAGCATTTATAGTCGCTTTACATATTTCTCTTTTGAAGTTTGCACTTATTTTTTATGTTTTGTACTGTAGTAAAATTCTTTTTCAAAAAATATAGGTAATATTTTTAGCTATATGAAAGATGTTGGATTATGTGTTCCTTCCAAAACTTCTCTTTTCCAATTTTTTTTCCTTGAAGATATAAGTTATAATTCTTGGACTCTTGTTTTTGACAACTCTGCATTATTGTTTCCTAGGAAATTGCTTGTTACATGGGCGTGGAGTTGGGAAAAATCAACATAAAGCGATTTGCTGATGGTGAAATTTATGTTCAGCTGCAAGAGAGTGTCAGAGGATGTGATGTTTATTTGTTGCAGCCAACCTGCCCACCAGCAAATGAAAATCTCATGGAGCTTCTGATAATGATAGATGCGTGTCGGAGAGCGTCGGCCAAGAATATCACAGCTGTAATTCCAAGCTTTGGATATGCTAGAGCTGACAGAAAGGTGATTACAACCTGATATGCACTTTAGATGAACTTGTCTGTTCAAACCTGTATTCTGATTCACGTACATTTGTTTAATGAAATAATTATAAGATCTGATGAGCTCTCTATATAGATTATGCCCCAGACAATTAGTTGAGCAGCTGCTAAATCTCATCTCTTTTTTTTTAAGTTGCATTTAAAGCAAGAAATTGATATTTTGAAATTGTTTTTGTTCATAGATTCTTATGTATTTATTATCTTTCTGTGTCTTGTATGTATTCTTTCCAGACTCAAGGGCGAGAATCTATTGCGGCCAAACTCGTTGCAAACCTTATAACTGAGGCAGGTGCAGATCGTGTTCTTGCTTGTGATCTTCATTCTGGGCAATCCATGGGTTACTTTGATATTCCAGTGGACCATGTATACTGTCAGGTAATTAGGATATTTTTTTATTCTGGAATTTAACTGATTTATCATCACGGAATGATCAGAAAAAAGTTTATTATTCACTAACTTTGTTATGATGGCTTATCCTCTGCACTCTAGCCTGTAATTCTTGATTACCTTGCCAGCAAGACAATTTGCTCTAATGATTTGGTGGTGGTTTCACCTGATGTTGGTGGAGTGGCAAGAGCACGTGCTTTTGCAAAAAAGTTATCTGATGCACCTTTAGCCATTGTAGATAAAAGGCGTCATGGACACAATGTTGCAGAGGTAATTGCTGTACTACAACTATGCCCTCATTTTGTTTCCTCAGCTTACAATTTTAAATATTTACGCAGTTTCGAGAAAATGTTGAAGGTTCTGTTTACTTCAAATTGCCATTGTACTGTACCTTATGAATTCTTTCACCACTAGAATCGCCAATTTCTATGACATGTCAACATTGTAATGGGACCGTTGTCTTGATAATTTTCTGCTACGATGTGGATGAATGTTGCGGTTTGATTTTGTGAACTACTTTGTGATTCATTTAGTTTTCGTCAAAACAAAAGTATCGATGTTGTATGGTCATTACTGAGTAATAGTTGTCCTATCATTTGTGTGCACATTCAGTTCTTCCTTTATTGCTAAGTTATATAGCTACATATTGATGGAAAAGAGTCCCTATGTTCTTTATTCTTTGGTATGTTATTACATGATTCTAATCGTCATTATGATTAACATTTATACTTCAGGTGATGAACCTTATTGGCGACGTGAAGGGAAAAGTTGCAGTAATGGTGGATGACATGATTGACACTGCTGGTTAGTGAACTAAACTTCATTTCAAACTCAATCATGCACTAGAAGTTACATTCAATCCTTGGAGTATTTCTTGCATTTGTTTCTCATACTTCTGTTTTTGAGTTTCTTCCTTTGGTGCTATTATAACCTTAACCCTATGTGATAATAGGGACTATTGCAAAAGGTGCAGCTCTTTTACATCAAGAAGGTGCCAGAGAAGTTTATGCATGCTGCACTCATGCTGTTTTCAGGTACCAACAAAATTTGTGCATTTGACTTTCTTGTGTTTCTCCGTTGGCATAATATTTTGCCCATTCAAGTTTTTTTTTCCAACCTATTCGTTTGATAATTGATATAGTGAAGGAACCATTGATTCTGCTTAGAAGCAAGAATTCCTTCACCATACCAGATTTATCCATTCATTTGTGTTGATCGGATCCTTCTTCCTTGCATAAAATTGCCCCTATGAGCCAGATAATTTTTATGAATGGATATGCAAGAAGAAATCAAAATTTTATTTACCATGTGTTCCGTGGGAACTGGGAAGTTTATCATTGCTTCTTTGTTATCACAGCCCTCCTGCATTAGAGAGGTTATCAGGTGGCTTGTTTCAAGAGGTGATAGTTACAAATACAATCCCCGTAGCAGAGAAGAACTACTTCCCCGAGTTGACTGTTCTTTCTGTAGCCAACCTGTTAGGTGAAACTATATGGCGTGTTCATGATGATTGTTCGGTGAGTAGCATTTTCCAATGAAGTCGGACTAATGGTAGCTCCTTCAACTGGTAAAAGGTGTAGAATCGATTAGGTCTGAGATCCAAGGGTAGCCCAGTAAAAGGGAGAAGTATATACAATTTTCTCATTGTTTGATTTCAATTTTCACCATATTTTTTTCTGACATTAAAGTTTCTTCATGAATTAAGATTCCCTTGTTAATGGGATTGTCTTGCATCTTTTATAATAATTAATTTTCACACAGTGATTAGTATTTGCATGTATCTTATTAAAGATTGGATGGCTGTGTGCATATAAATGAAATCCTCCTCTTGAAAGAAAGTAATTGAGGAACTCATTTCATTTTATTCGATTTACAAATACAAATACTGAAGCAAATTATCTATGAAGATTATCATACTTGTATGGCTCAAATTGATATTTAGTGTTATAACTATCAGTGGAGCATATTTTTAAATATGTTTAAAATATACTTATATATTACATCAAATATAATATTTTTGGTTAAATTCTATGACTTCGCCTAGCGGTATGATGTTGGTAGGGCGTGGCTTAGTGGTGTAGGGTTCAGGATCTTACCTTCAGGTCATTGGTTCGAATTCAGAGAGTTCGTTTCTTGTAAGAGTCTAGGACAGACAGAGATTTTACCCGGTCCGCTTAAGCCCGGAAGGAATAGTTTAGTGATGGGGTTTTACAATTTAAAAAAGAAAAAGAAAAAAAAAAGTATTTTGATTGTATTGCTCTCCCACAATCCTATTTTCAGCTTTGTAGGGATTTAGTAGCAGTTGAAAGCTTGACCTATTTAGGAATCTCTGGTTCTAGGTTTATTATCAACTTTCAAGCAATTTGTAGCTTATTACGGTTGATTTTCAGAGTTCATGTGCAGCGGAAATTATGTTCAGTAACAGGAAAAAATATTTATTTTACATGAACAATAAAAGCCGGATCCGTATTTTCTAGTACATTAATAACATAAATAATTAGAACTTAAATCGGAAATATACATGTAGATGTGGATCTCTATAAATCACGATTCTTTGAACCACGATCTTCCTCGATTTATCTCCCCACCTCTAACGGCACGTGTGGGCGTGAAAATAATTACGAAGAACACTCTAATTTATTGAATGATTCGTGTACTCAGCACATGATAGACCTGGCCGGCGGTTCGGTTCTGGTTCGGAACCGAACCGGCCGGTTCCCGGTTCCACAAGTGTGGAACCAGAATCGTGAACCGAACCGGCCGGTTCCACAAGTGTGGAACCGGAACCGTGAACCTAACCGAAACCGAACCGGTCGGTTCTGGTTCGAACCTTTTTTTTAATTATATAAAAAATTCGAAAATAATTTAAAATAAATTAGATTAATTTAATAAATAAATAAAATTATAAAATTAAAGAGCTTGAACTTAAATTTTAAAAAATTTAAGTTGCCTACATATCTTCCAGGGGTGAGAGGAATCAAAGCTCACGTGGTTCCATTATAATTTTAAGATATTTCCCCTTTGGAAATTTACAATTTTGTAATTATCAATCATCATTATCAGTTGATCACTCAGCTCCGGTTCCGTTTGCACTTGTTGTTGCAGATGCATTATCGAACAAGTCTTCAAAATCATCGGGGGCATCTTCTTATTGTCTCAGATCAGCTCGAGTCCAATCATCCACACAAGCTGTTGCTTCTAGAGTGCTTGGATGTAATGAAGATCGTCTAGCTTCCAATATATTGTCTTCCAAGCTGAAGGCTTGCTCAACCGCAACAGTGGAAATAGGTGCTGCCAATATCTCTTTAGCAATAATTGATAAAACATGATAAATCAAAGCTCACGTGGTTCCATTATAATTTTAAGATATTTTCCCTTTGGAAATTTACAATTTTGTAATTATCAATCATCATTATCAGTTGATCACTCAGCTCCGGTTCCGCTTGCACTTGTTGTTGCAGATGCATTATCGAACAAGTCTTCAAAATCATCGGGGGCATCTTCTTATTGTCTCAGATCAGCTCGAGTCCAATCATCCACACAAGCTGTTGCTTCTAGAGTGCTTGGATGTAATGAAGATCGTCTAGCTTCCAATATATTGTCTTCCAAGCTGAAGGGTTGCTCAACCGCAGCGGTGGAAATAGGTGCTGCCAATATCTCTTTAGCAATAATTGATAAAACATGATATATATTTTGATGTCGGTTCCACCATTCAAGGATTTTAAAATTTTTACTAACTAAACTTTAAGTAGGAAACTCGAAATTTGTAGATAAATAATTATCTAATTCGAGGTTATTAGTTGTCGTATCCCTAGCTTGTTATTTCGTTGCAGTAACCAACGATCCCCTGCGCTAAGTCTTGTTTGAATTACTGGTTCGCTACTACTAGATTCACATAATGTTCCTAAGTTATATCTTACAATATAATCATGAAATAACTCAATTAAATCATTTCTTAATCTCACTATTATTCTTGTAATATCAATTTCATCTAATATTCTTAAATAACCATAGTAAGCTTGTAAAGCACTATTCAAACCTTCTAATTTAAATTTAGGATCAAAAACAGCAGCAATAAGATAAAGTAAATAAATTTCTCTAAAATAATTCAATCATTTTACCTTCATAACAGTAATGGCTTCTAACAAATAATATCATTAGGATCGTTACTTTCAAGATGTTCATCGAGAGTACCAACAATATTCAAACTTTCAAGAAGAAATAAATGTGCTGTAAGATAATAAACTCCGCTAAAAATTAAAGTAGCATCATTAAAAACTTTTAAAATTTCTAAAATTTTTTCACAAATATCCCATAGACTAGGAAAAAATGTGATATTGTGAACATGTTGAGGAAAAAACTACATAATGCATCTTTGTATTGTAATGTTTGACATAAAAGAAAATAAGTTGAATTCCAACGTGTTGGAACATCTCTTGAAAATTTAATCGGTTTAATACCATTTATTTTATAAAACTTGGCCCATTCTCTCATAACTTGAGAATATGACCAAATACAATTAAGTTTATAAATATTTTGTGCAGTATGTTGGTCATCAAAAACTCTAAATGCAATAGGTCGTTTTTGCATGGTAAATGATGCATCAATCCAATGACAAGTCACACCCATATTTGAGTGTGTTCGCCATTGGTCACTTCAAATATCAGAACATATAGAAATACGACCTTTAATATCTTTAAATATTTCATTTAAAATAATTTTATCGTCTTTGTATAATTTAAAAATATGATGTTTTGTTGTGTTTTGAGTCATTCTACATGCATCAGGATTTAAAGCATTATGCACGTAATTAGTAAATTGAAGTTTTTCACCAAAGCTTAAAGAAAGATGTGTTATACAAGTTAATTTCGCAAATTCTTCTCTATTTTTTGCATCAGAATATTTAAATAAATTTACAACACTCGTACCTCTACTAGATGATGCGTACCTGGCCATTTGAGTTTGCGTCGTATCAAGTCCAAGTTCAACCACATGATGTCTTTTCAGGTGCTTGATCATATTGTCGTATCCACCAGAAAATTTGTAGGAAACCCCACAATGGTTGCAAACTGCTCTTGAACCTTCATCGTCTTGGTCTAATTGAAAATGAATTTTGAAAATATCTGAGGAACGAGACTTAACCTCTCTTCTCCGCGATTGTGAACCGACACTAGGGCCGCTCTCTTGGGTTGACATATTTATGAACTTGCCATTTTTTGTTTAAGAAATATGTAAGAAGAATAAGAAAATCGAGAATGATAATAACTAATTGAGAATAAGAGAATTATAGGAATTGAGAGAGTTGAGAAATTGATGTGTTGAAATAATGAAAAATGACCCATATTTATAGAATTATAGATTTTTTTTGATATCGAAAATGCCCATAAATATAACTGTTTTATTATCGTTATTAGGGGTATATTAGGAATTATATATTACATTTTTTTTAATGGTCGTTGGCCTTTTTTTATTTAGGGGCAGGGAGCCCCAACGGCTAGTAGCCGTTGGGAGGGTTCCTGTTGGAACCCTACAGTTCCAACCGGAACCGTATGGTTCTGGTTGGAACCGTTGGAACCACTGGAACCGAACGGTTCGGTTGGGGGTGGAACCCCACCGGTCCATTACGATTCCGGTTCCGGAACCGGAAGCGGTTGGAACCGGAACCGTCTGGTTCCAATCGGTTCGGTTCCAATTCCGAACCGAAACCGTGGCCAGGTCTAGCACATGAGACGAATCTTGTGTGCTATTGTTT